>JANHGL010001185.1:131061-143198 GCA_024611195.1 Ceyx melanurus
TGGAAGCAGAATTGAGTTTGTGGCTCCAGCACACTTCATTACCAAGGTCTTCAGAGTTTTATTGGAAGGTGAGGATGCTCATCAGCTGCTAGCATAAAAATATTTTATTTACTTTACCAAATGTGGATGTTACTGTTTAATATCAGAACTTCAAATACTCTAGAAGGGAATTGCCCAAGGTCATGCAATGCCTCTGGGAAAGACCTCAAACGTTTTGACTCATTTCACTCTGTCATGCAATGAGCTAAGCGAATCACTTCTGTTTGGAAGCCAGAAGGTCCTACAGAGAGAATTTCCCTCCCCAACAAAGCCACCAAAGAATGAAGTGTGCACACAGACCTGAAGACTGGCTTTTCATTTGCACTGGCTTTGAGGCTGCAAGATTCTTCAGAGATGATGCAATGCCAGAAACCCCTCAGTGTTGGGCTGGCATGGTTTGTTTGGTGACTCACTTTTTCAATACATATGAAAATGCTGTTAACTAAGGAGAAGACCAGATCCCCTCATCTTTTTAAACTAATAGTTTGGGAGAACCCTCTATTCTAACTTTTTTTTTCTTACTCGTTTTTCAGAAAGAAGAATTTGAGGTATAATTGCTTGTTCTGTATCCTTGAGCAGTCTGAAATGCAAGCTACCTTTCCTTCTCTCCACTGCATTATGTAACCCATGGAACAGGCTTCTTATTTCTTGAACATAACCACAAAACTTGTCCTTTCCAGACCTTTTTAGACATTGCTACATTACACAGGTTCTCTCCTCTTTTTGGAGGTGATAGAGATGGGAAAGGAAGGCTTCCAAGTGAGGAAAAGGGGACTTTGTGATCTCTGTGATGCTCCAGACCCAGATGCAATGCAGAGTGGGGTGGAGATGCTTCCTTGACATGCCAGGATATTGATCAGAGCTGCCCTAGTGGTAGGAGAGGGCACCTGGACAGCATTTCTGTGGTTGTTTAATAACTAATCATCAGATCTGAACTTGAAGGTGATATTAATGTCTCTCCTAAACACTGAGGGAAGCTTATTCTCCCTGCATTTATGATTTCATTAGGTTGCAATTAAGTGAACAGGGGCAGTGTCTTCTAAGGAACAGAAAGAAAAAGCTCCTGACTATTAGATTTGGAACACTAAAGCAGGATGCTTGCATACCAGCTAAAAAACTTTTATCTGTTGGCCTGAAAAGAAGGTTCTGCTGCTCTCAGAGGTTCATATACCATATACCTGCCTGTGCCAGCAAAAATAATAGTGGAAGGCAAGAAATTACAACATTTAGATCTGGGCAAGGTGTGAGTAGCCAGTGCTAACCCAGTCTGGACGAAGAGACAAAGGTCCTTAAATGCCAGATCTCTGTGATTAATCTGTCATGTTTTGCCTCTAATGGAGATCCAGAAGCAAATGAAAGGCAGCGATGAATACTCACAAGATTTTTAAACTATTATGACATTTAAAAAAATGCTGTAATGATCAGAAGTTTATATGCATTCTAGAAGGATTAAGTCTAAGAACATGAGAGTATGATCTTCAAAAGGCATGCTAGTGGACAGTTGCACTGGGCATGTCTGGGGTTGTGTTTGGACTCACCCCATTGAATGCAGGACACCACGGGCTCATCACAAGCATCCTTCATAGACATATTAACAGATTATTATTTTTTTTAATGGGGGAATTCCTAACAAAAAGGTAAAAAATATTGAGAGGACAGTTTTTTAATCTTGGAAAAGGAGAAGGGATGGTTCAGGGTGGTTCCTGAGACAGGCAATGCAGGCTCAGCTTATGAAGATAATTTTGGAGGATGATCCTGAACAGCAACAGAAAGTGAACTTCTGCTGATTTTTGCTCCCAGTTTGCACATCCAAGTGCCGGGGAAAATCCTGAATGCCAGTTAGGGGAGGAGACTGGTTTCTGTGTTCTTTACGGGACTTGTTTCCAATTTTATCATCATGTATTTTACTGTTGCTTCACTGGGATCAAATTTATTAATCTTTAAACTGTCTGATGATAAGAATAATTAGAAATGAATCTCATACACAAGACACATTTGTTTTTTCATGTAGGAGTAATGAATTTGAGTGAGATTATTTATAAGAATAAAGCCTTCAGGAGCTTCTACCCTTTCTGACATGCAGACAACTTTGATCAAATGGCAAGGATTTGTTGGGGGCTGTTTTTGGGCACCACAATGTGATTGTGTATCTTTCTAAGTATATAAATATAAGAGAACAATTTCCTGTGGTGGGTTATCCAGGACCTCTTTGTCTATGTTTATGTGGTGGAGAGACAACTCCAAAACCTGAGTAAGTTCATCACAGTTCATACCAGCAGAATCCTAAATGGGCAGGAACAGTCACTGCCACTGTTTCTTTCTTTGCCCACCAAATTCTTGCTAAAATAAAACTTATATATTAACTAACCTGAGCTCTCTGGACTCAAGTTCCTCTCCAAAGCTGTTATGAGTGTTGCCTGGCACAGGTCACTGTATGACATTGCCTTTATTTAGCTCTTGCCAAAATTAAATCTGTTTAATTTTTCTGTAAATCCCAGTAGTATATCTGAGTGTTTTAGGGTTCTATTTCTGTAGACTTCTTCCAAAGTCTAGGTATGCACTATGGTTCTCTACCAAGATAAAGACGACAGATGTTAGATTAAAAGTACTCTAGAGATGAAAAAATTCTAAGGTTGATGGAAATCAAAAGATGAGAGAGCATTTCTGAGAGCAATCGGGCAATTGAATTTAGAAATGATACAATCTGAAAAAAATGCACCTTCTGTTTTTAGTTATAAAGAAACAAAACTGGTAACCTTATTTTGGTCTTTTTTAGTTTTATATTTAGAGGTGCTATGTTTAGGGGAGGAACAAAGAAGCAATTTTATGTCTCTTCCAGCAAAACTCCATGTTTTTTGAACAGTATTTTCTTGTTAATTCTTCTGTGCATATTTTTTTAATTTATATTTCTGTTTTTAGGTTGCTTATACAAATGGTTTGAAATGAAATATTCTCCAACACATCTTAGCTGTGTGTCTAGTTCCTAGCATTTTAAAAATAAAGGGTCTGTCTTATATATTTATATAAAGGTTGAATGTCAGATTTGGAAGACGTAATGAAACTGCTTTTCTGGGATTTGTCCTTAGGAAGATAGAATTCCCCATGACCAAAAATACCCCAGTAATAAGCATTTGCTCTGTGCTGGCACCACAGTGACCTTAAATTATGATCTTGCCCCCATTTGTAGACAGTTTCCCCTCTTTAAATGTACAGTTAAGTCATTTGTAAATATAATAACTAAATCTGGAAGTGTAATTTAGTAACTCTATTTGAGGATTATGAAGAAAAATACCATTACTTAGAATTATATGTAATCTTTTCTGCTTTGTTTAATTTAGTTTATGCTATGCGTGCCTTATCTTACAGTCATTCTTCACTCCAGCTCACTTGATATATTTTCAATGTTGCTGATAATAGCACCAGAAAAATAGTTTAAGGTTCATTTCTTTGTGAAACAAAATACATATACTGTGAAGGGCATTGACACAGTAGTGATGTGTGATCATTGTCCTTAGGAAGTAAAAAGGTTGTTAGATCATACTATTTATTTTCAAACTAGAGAAGATTTAAAACTGTAGAAAGGAGGCATTTGATTTGACTCATGATCATACTAGCTGGCTTTGTTAAACCCTTGGAGCAACACACTAGTTTCCTTTACCAAGAATGTCAGAGTTGAAATTCCCTACTGAATATAGTGTACATCATGGTTTTTTATTTCATTAAGATGTTATTTACCTTTTTTTTTCCAGTGAGACTGCTTCCCAGGTGCTGTGGCTATCTGATGCTTGAGTATTGTGCCAGAGTGACAGTTTATTTGGATATATTATACATTACAAGCCTCATAAGCTTTATTCTTACTGGGCCTTGTGGTCCCATATAGTAATTGAATTCTCACCTCCTTATTTCATCCAGACAGTATGGATGGTGAAATAATTTTAAAATCCTGAGGAGATGCTTACAGAATTATTTGAACTGCTTTTTCAAATAAAATAGTCTTAATTTGTAGCCTTAATTTTATTTATTTTTCATGAAAGTCTGTCCATTTCCACATGAACATATTCTATTATCAATTAACATAGATTTTTGTCATCTCCTTGGAAGCAACATGGTGTGAATGCTCATAATTCTGTTGATTGTGCAGCACCATTTGAGCTTTGAGTGAGCTTTTGCAGAGGACACCTTCACCCTTTGCTCAGTGTAGAGTCAAAGAAGCAGCACAAAAGAAAGTTTCTGACTATGAAATGGGCAGAGCAAGGACATCTCCTAAAATAGTGGTGTCCCATGTCATCCACAGCTAGCTCTGGATAATCTGAGAGTTAGGTAAAGGGAAGACTTTGAAACTGAGACACTGGAGCTTAGCAGAGCTGCCACAAAGCCTTTTCCAGCATTCCTTACCTCCCAAACTGCTCATTTACTAGTCTAATCCAATGCCCAGAAACAAATAGCCACACACAAATAAATCCTCTGGCACAGCAGGGGCTAAGGAACAGAAATAGCCGTGTCTCAGTTACAAGAAGGATAGATCCTCAGCCAGCAGTGGCCCCCAACCCAGAAGACAAATTAAATGCAGAGAGACAAAAATGAAATGGAGAGAACAATGTTGCATTGGGAAAAAAAAAGATTAACCATCAAAAAACAGCTGTAAGAAAAATGAATGGGAAACATACACACATTGGTATATGGGACCAGTCTCATAGTAGAACATGAAATATATATCTAAAAACTAATTAGAAAGTTTCAGCCCAATGTAAAATCCAGTTATCAGATGGCCGTTTGCCACACTAACATCAAACAGAGATTCATTATGTTCTCAGATCTTTGATTTTCCTTATTATTGCCTGTGTTTATTTCTTTGAGATCTTCATCTATCTTACATAAACACCAGCAGCAAGACTCATGCTTCTTTTGGTACGAGGTGAATCCTGCTTCATGTTTTCAAATGGTCATGAAATATAACTACCTACCTGTAGACCAGCCTAGAACTTTTGTGAACTTTGACTATTATTGAAAAGGGAAGAAATATGATGTAGAAAAAGGCAATGTGTCTTGTTCTTGAATCAAAAGAATTCTAATCAGGATTGCTTTAGCTGTTCTGCATCTGACAAGCACTTTGATAGACACTGGTCACATTGCAGTTAGTGTAAAAATTATACCAGTAATTTTACCCTCTTACAACATGTGGAAAATTGTGCTGGTAGAACTGGAAGTGAGACTGCTATCTAATTAAATATCAGGGTGAATTATCTGGTGTTCAATAGTAAAATTAGTTTTAATTAAATTTAATTTTGACAATGAAAATTAATTGTTTCATTGGCCACAGGACTGAAGAACACATTATAAGGACATCTAATCAACAGCAGTTCTAACACCGGAATTGCCATACGGGAAGCATTTGTCGACATGTAATTAGGACTCCATCCAACCCTCATTGAAATGAACTTTCTGTTGATTTTAATAAGAAATACATTAAACTCCGGACACTACAGTTCACCATCATATGGTATTTCTGCTTTCAGAATTTGGCACCAGATCAAATTCTGTAATTTAGCTTACAGATTTGCTACAGGGAATGACCTTACTCGTATTATGTGGTATGACAGCTACAAAACAGCTGCTATCAGCTTTGAAGAACAGTAGTTTTATAAGCTGGGAAAACAGTTTGTCATGGCAGATTGTTGCATTGAAGTAGATACAAGCTCAGGAAACATGGCAAAAGATAATAGCCCTGTAAAAAGAGCACAGAAATTCTTTGATTTCCTACCTGTGCATTTAAGCAGCAGTTTCAATGTCTAATAGACACTCTGAGGAATCTTTCTGAAGCTACTCATGGTATAAAAATTCAAAGGTAAGTCTTTGAATATTCTCACAACAAATAAATAAATTGTTTGATTCATCAGGGAGAGAATTCTCTTTTGTAATAAGAATTTAGTCCAAGTTTAAAAAAAAATTACTTATTTTCAGTAAGTGTACCCAAAGTATAATCCACATCTTTGTGACTATAACAACAGGATTTGGGAGTTTTTTGCAGTTCTGTAAGACTGGTCAGTCTTCCAAGCTCAAAGTGTAAACCAGTGCTTGTCATACTTTGTTGTACAGAAATAGGTACCTGCATTAAAAAAAAAAAAAAGGTTGTTTTTTTTTTTTTCTGGACCACTTACACTACATCCTTCAGAAAGCCACAGCGATTTTGTAGCACTTAAACATCTGCTGTGTGACTGACATTAGCTGCCTACATAATTTTATTAGTGCCATTCAATAATGGTGTTTTGGCACATGTCCTCTTAACCTATTAAAAGGGCAGTTGCTGGAGAGAGCAGCCACACAGGCTGATCAACAGGAAAGGTTTGCAGTGCAGATGTCTACAGCTGAGCAGCTGCAAAAGCTTTTTTTATGACCAGTCGGGAGAAATGGGCACTTTTAGGTTCTAATTCATCTCGCCCTACAGACATCTAAAATAAGGCAGATGAACCCAGTCTTCAAATTCTGTATTGACATAAAAGAAACTGAAGGTCACTGGTTTTGATATAGGTGTTCACACTGTAAATACATACAGTTAAGTGAGATGAATCTTGCCCTGCTGTAGAGGTTTTGACCTGGTAGCACTTAGCTCTTCCTGTGATGCCAAGCTACCAACACTAGCACAGTAATAGCATATAAAATATTGTGTCTAATATTTTTCATACAGGGAGAAGATTTTAATTTACTTTCTGACCTCATGACCTGCTGTAGGATGCTTTCACCAATAAAGTCTCCCTTACTGTAAAAAGGTGCATTTTTGAAGTCATAAGAAGTGTATTATTAAGTCATCATGTATAGAAATTATCCCTGTAAATTAAGGATTACATTATAAATAAGGATGTATGCAAATAAGGATAACACCAGCAATTGCTGCTGTCTCTTTAAATGACATATTTACTAAAACCTCAAATCATTTCAACCATTTGCCTGTCTCAGGGACTGAGTAATGAGAACTATCAGTTTATTCTTATCTCGGTGTGTGATGAATGTGTTCTTACTTTATAGTTATGGTGTGGAGAAAACTTGTGTGTGTTAAGTCTGTGTTGCTGCCCTAAGGTACTAACTGAGTCTGTAGATGTCAATTTATTCACATCTTGAATTTTTCTCTATTACTCTTCAGTTACATCTACCAACATACCCACAACCCCAAGAACAAAACCACACACACACAAAAATAACCCCAAACAACAACAACCACAAAATAAACCCCAAACAAACCAAACAAAACTACAAACAAACACCCAGAAGGCAAATATTCTTGAGACATTCAAACTTGATTGGAAGAAAAAACGTTTTGCCTACAACAATTAGGTCTTAGTTGGTCTCTTGCAAAACCCTGGAATGAATAGAATTGTAACTGGGGACAGTCTGTTAGAATTATGCAGTAGCTCTGTCTTTAAGTGAAGAACATATTATTCCATGGATCCTACTGTGCTGAAGTGTTTGTTACTCATATTAGTGTCAGGTTGCTTATAGTGCATCTTGAAAATAACCATGCTGTGCTTACAAAGAGTTGAACTTCCCATACTTACCATCCTGTGCCTAATCTAAGAATCAATTACCATCCATGCTCAGGCTGGCATTTTCAAGAGCACTTTGAAGTTCAAACCATATATATATATATTTCAGATTTGTAGGTGGAAGATTTGAGCTTCAGAATAGGCTACAGCCACATTTGGCTGTCATTGTCACTGCAAATGTGTTCCACAATGTTGTTGATGGCCCAATATCCACATGGATTTTCCAAGACATGCCTTGCTGATCTAGGATTTGGGATTTCCTTCTAGACTTCGTACTGTTATCTGATGAGCAGCTGTCCTGCACATGAGAAATGGTAGCAGCTAAATAAGCTTTGCAATGGTTAATGATGTTGTAATAGACCTGCCTCTTGTCTAGGTGCCCAAGAAGAAAAATATACAGGAACTCAAGAATTAATTACCACTGACAACTGAGGAGGAGAGGAAGTGAAAGGGTGATCCCAGAGAAGAGAATGGAAAGATCTAATTAATAGATTGTAAAGCTAAAAAGGACTACTCTGACCATCTGATCCTATGTAGCAGAGGTCATTAGGTCTTCTCTGAATTAATTTTTACTTGAAGTTGAGCATTTCTCTTTAAAAGCCATCCAATGTTGATTTATAAGTTCATTTCTAGTGATGGAAAATCTTGCAGACATCTTTAAGTTGTGCCAGTGATTAATCATCTTCACTGTTGAAACAACAACAAAAAAATTAAAAAATAAAAAGGCATAACTTTATTTTTGGTGTGAAATCTTCTGATTCCATCTTCCACGAATCTCAACTGTGTGTTGTTACAGAACATATTGAGCCAATTTCCATTCTTTTCCTCTTCTTCCAGCAAAAGATTTGGTTGTTTTCATTGGCTAACAAAATTATTTTAAGGTCATACACAAAGAGAAAATAAGAGAGAGAAAAAAAGGAGAGAATGAAAGAAACTGATGGCCCGTGCCAATTGGAGACATGGGATTTCTTGATCTTACACTCTTCACTTCCCCAGACTGACAGATGTAATTCAGAGTCCCATTTTGGAAAGGTGTTAAGCACTTCATGATGCACCAGGCATGCAGGGGGCATTTTAAAACACCTCTGCACTGAGCTCCTTGTGTTTCTTGTTTCTAGGCGCTTCTGAACACCCAGCAACACCTTGGTACTGAACCATTCTCTCTCCACCGTTCCCCCTGCAACCTTTAGTCTCTCTGCCTCAGTTGCTCAAGGGAAATCTATGTAGAAATTGAGAATAATGTTTTAAGGTTAAACATTAAAAGCCTGGGAGGTGACCATGCAGAGGAGGAAAGGGGTCTGTATGAGGATGCTACAGGTGTGAGCGTTGGTTTAAAACTGTTCAAAGGATCACTTCCACATCATACTTCCAACTGGGAGTCTCTGAAATCACAGAATCACAGAATAATTCATGTTGGAAAAGACCGTTGGGATCATCGTGTTTTTCTGAGCTGTTGTAACCCTCTACTCAACCATCCATTTGCTTTCTGAATATCTCAGGGAAAGAACTCAGCCACTGCCTGCTGAGCCACACTGTGGGTTTGGAATCTGCTCCACAGCCCTCTGAAGTTGGCAGAAAGGCGCTTCTGGATGGCAGCAGCACTAGGTGACCTTTTCCCCCAGCATGTTCCCCTGACGTCCCCCTGCTGAGATATGCTCCTTGAAGCTAACCACTGGGGAAATTCCACATTTTTTTTGGCTGGCTGGTGAGTATTTGAACATCATTCTCGCTCTTGGGACCTTCAACCATAATTTTCTTACGGTAACAATGCCAAGTCTAAATGCAGCATAACTGATGTGACCATTTTTCAGATGGGCTCAAGTGTGACTAGACTGTTCCAGTCAGGTTTGCTGATTTTCTCCCTCTTTCTCGTGTCCTCTATTTTTCTTTTTATTTTATTTTATTTTATTTTATTTTATTTTATGTTATTTTATTTTATTATTTTATTTTTATTTTCTCCCTTTGCTTTCTCATTCATTCTTTTGAGCAGGATAAACTTGCTCTTGGATTTGAAGAATTCATTTATTGATTCTCTTTAATGAAATTTCCATTTTTCTAGTGAGAAATAAGGGCTGTAATGTTTAGTGGAAATGTAATTCTAAGAATTAATTTTTTGAATAATATGACACTATACTTTTCTATTTAAATAACAGAACTGAATCCGTAATGAAGAAGTTCTTATGACAAATAGATGCTAAAAGTTCTCAAAAGGAAGAAGTTTGATAAACAATACAGAATTATTTAGAAAATGAAGACATTAGTATGGACTGGGTAAAGGTCCAGCATGAATGAGGATAAGTAATTAAGATAATGTCTTGGGTTTTTTCTTCTGCAATTTTCAGTCTGAAGGAAACACTACTTTTAAAGCTTTTAGATCAGCTGTTTAATTTATCTGTGTTGTACGTGAGAAAAATAATGAAAAGGATGTTTCAGATTTTGTCAACTCTTTTTCTTGTGAACTGCCTTTGATTATGAAGTGGAATGAATTACTGATTTTTGACTGCGCAGAATTATAAAAAAAGAATGCATTTGTGCTGTTTCTTGTCATAAATTTTAAACACAAATAAATTTCAGGGTTATTTTATGGAGAAACTTTGAGGGTCCAACTGTCATTTCCTATGCACTCAAAGACATCCGAAATCCTGATGACTCTTCTTAGTCCCTCTTGATTACTCAGGAAAAGGTGCTGTTTTTCTTCAATAGGATCTTTGCCTGGAAATCAGCTTCAGGAGGAAGGCCTGCCTTTTTATTCAGCTCTCAGCTGGAGTCCAGTTAACCAATATTGCAATATAGTGTTAATACTTTGCTGTCAGAACTTGTCAATCCAGAGAAAGCAAGTCTGACTCATTGGAAAATATCCCCATGAGAAAGAGACTTTCACAACTGCCTATCTGAATGCACAGAAAGATAAATGCTATGCTTCAGACTTTCTCTCCAGGGACTGATCTTCAGGAAAAGTCAAAACAGACACATGCTCAAAGTAGGCTCAACAGATTTTACAAGATGTGACATAAACGACAAAGAATTTCTAGCAGTGGCTCTCTGCAGACAGATTTATGGAAGATTGAGAGCTTGAGGATTAAACTCTCTTGTTGGCTGGGGTAAGACAACATGATTATTCTGTCCAGCTGGAAAAGAGACTAGTAACAAGGTCCATCTCAAGAAAATTAATCTATTTAAATGGTGCAATGCTGTCTTCAGCTGGCAGGGCTGGGTGGCACAGAACATAAACACTCATAGATTGTGGCTTGCATTGATATCCTTCAGAGAACAAGAGGCATGAGGAAAAATAGTACCAGGTGTTAAATTCATCACCTCAGTGACCAAAAAAAAAAGTTAACAAAAAGTAAATTGAAAAAACTTTCTGCAGTAGGGAGATAAGCAACTGTGGGCCATAAGCAAGATGCATCCAGTATGTGAAATGAAGATTAATGCTACATTTAATCCAATGAAATATTTGTGATGTAAAAGTACACAGGAAGAAATATAGCTCAGAAATATTCTCTGGTAAATTTATGGCTTTTATGCCATACACTGCTGGTTTTTATTTTGAGTTTTCCCTGGAAGTCACACTACCAAACAGATCTCTGTTGGCATCTAGCAGATTCGTGTGGAGAAGCAAGGAGCTGGAAGGATAGAATGGGAAAAATTATGTGAGTAAAAATAAATGCGGAAAAATTCAATGTAATGGCATTTTAAAAAGATGCAGATGAAACTTAGCTTCATGAGACATGCTTTTCTATTATTATTGTTTAAACAAAACCACCTGAAAACCATAATTACTTGTCCTTTTTTTTTGTCACCTGACAGAATGTCTAAAATATGATTAATGTATGGGTACAAAAACAGGAGATGTCGAGGAGAAACACATTCTTAAAACTAGTATTGAAGGTCATGTCAAGATTGTATTTGTATTTCTGTTTCCTTCTAGCACAACTGTGGACAGAACTGACTCAGAGCAATACTGGGGTGTTGATAATGAAAAGTTTTGTGTAATTTTTGCTTAAATAGTATGAAATGTTCCCCTTCCTACACATTGCCCAGTAGGAGCTGTTTTTTTAAGGTTCATTCTTGGAGGACTCTCAAGAGCAGTCCCATCATGGTGATGCTATCTGGATAGATGCTCTTTTCTCTGGCTTGTTTCCGTGGTGGCAGCAGTAAAGGTGATGGGCATGGTTCTACCTACCCTGCCTCAGTCTGTCCCAGCACATGTTTGCATTTGGCCAGCTGCCTTTACCCCATAGGAGGTAAAGAACTACAGATTGATGGAAGTGTTAACTCCTTTTGGGTAAGATTATAAACTTCTACAGTAATCATTTTTTAATAATTTTTTGGAAAAAAATAGCATTTTTTTCTAAAATCTAAAACACCTCTGTCACTGTACCCCGAAGATCCCACCATACATCTGAAGTGTGGAATCATAGAATGTTTAGGGCTGGAAGGGACCTCCAAAGGGCATCTAGTGTAGCCCCCTGCAGGGAGAAGGGACACCCTCAACTAGCCCAGGCTGCTCAGAGCCTTGGCCAACCTCCCCTGCAATAGCTCCAGGGATGGGGCCTC
>JANHGL010001185.1:143298-157633 GCA_024611195.1 Ceyx melanurus
TGGCCCTGCTCCATCAGCTCCATGTCTCTCCTGTGCTGAGGGCTCCAGAACTGGATGCAATACTCCAGGGGAGGTCTCAGGGTTACTGCTGCAAGGGGTTGCAGCCTAAACCCCAGATTTTTCATTCATTACTGCTGATATTGGACTGTCTTAACATGTGGAAAAGGGAGAAGTCTGTAGGTCAACTTTCTGTATAGCAACAGGGAAAGGTAATGTTCAGGATTTCCTCCATGTGCTTATCTGGGGGAGAACGATGTGGAACAAATATAATGAGTCATTTCTCTTTTGAATATGATTTGCAGACTTAATTAAAATGTTTTGCTGTTACCTACTGCTCTTCACCAATAAGTCCCAAAGTGCCTTATGAAAAAAAGTATTATTATCCCCATTTTATAATGCAGATATCAACGTCTGGGTGTCTTACGGGATAAAGTCTATAATTTCTTTAGCTGGAGTAGAGGACTGTATTCCTTCAGAGAACTCAGTCCAGCTTTATATAACCAAGGCCAAAGGCAAGTCACAAGCTGTTTTAGGTTTGTAATCAAAATCTCCTGGTTTTCTACCCTTTGCTCATTCCACTCAACCATACTGGCTCTCTGAAGTCCTAGTGGAACGGAAGGAAGAGGATGCTTTATGGTCCTTGATGACTATAACGTAGCAAATAAAGCTCTAGGGTGCTTTCAAACGCACAGTGATCTCATGGGGTGGAAAATTAATCATGCTGCAGCTACTGGAGAATATATTTTTTTTTACATTAGCTGCTTGGGTCTTTTTCCAAACCAGAAGATGATAAAGCACTTCCCACTACTGGATGAAGACAGAAGAGTGTCATCAACACAAGCAATAAAATAAGCTGAACAAGCTTGTTTGGGCTCCTGGTTACTAATCTAATTGTTTTACAATCATTTTTGGCTCTAGAAGTAAGAACTATTTACAAAATAAACTTTTTTTTTTTTTTTTATGCCCTGGGCAGATTGTTGCAAATGTTTGATCTCAAATTTTTTGATCTGGTCTCTCAAATTTATCTGCCAATGTTTCCATACTACACAATATTAGTAAAATCTTTATAAATGTATAGATAAATTTTTGGAAAGTGTTTAGAAATTGTTTCCTGCAGTCAATATGTATCAGTGGATGCAGCTAAAATAAAACACAGACAGTGGTTTGAAGTTTTTTGAGACTCCCCATATTCCTACTTAAGAAAAATCTTAGTCACCTTCATTTTTTCCACTTCTTTCTCACAGATAATTTTTTTCTTCTTACACAAGAGAATTTTCCAGAGACTTCTTACATACTGCAAATATTGAGGGGTTCCTTTACGGTCCCAAATTACCATGCATAAGGTAATTCACAGATGCTCTGGGTTCATACTCACAAGGTTTATTTTCCAGCTGAAATCTTAGCCTTTATCTAAATCAGTCCACCTGCAGTTCCTCTCATGGCTGCAGTTTCCTTGTAAGCCTTGAACATTCTCTTTTCCATAGGCTGCAGCAGCTGATGAGCACTGGGATTTGATATGCTCTGAGAAAGGTCAAGCTTAGCATTTTCCACCTTGGTGTCGTTACGTGACTGCAGGGATGAAATCATGGATATCTTGTAGCTGCCCCAGCAAAGGCATCTCTCCAGTTTTGCAGTGCTGCCACCCTTTTACCACATTGCACCTCTGCCACCTTCTTGTAACTGCTGAGTCAACACCTAGATCAAAATCTAATCATGAACTCAGGAGGGACTATCATTTTCTTCCACTAGCTCCTGCCTTCAACTTAACCAAATGCTTTATCTTAAAACAAATTGGAGCCCTGTTGCAAACCAATTGATTTTTACCTGTTCTTTGGATTTCAGCAATGTAAGAATCTTTCTTGCTTAATTAAAATGTGAGATTCAGAGGTCTAGAGTAACTAATTATTTTATCTTAATTGAAGCTGGTTGGTCTCAAGAATGTGCTGCACATCATCATCTCTCTCCACTCCCTGTCACCAGATCACTTCCACTGCAGTCTCCTACTAAGGGGGAACACTGGCAGTTCAGCAGGAGCAACTTAAAGTAAGAGGAAACAAATGATAATGGAATGAAAGAAATACTGAAAAAAAACACATGAAGAAAAGCCAGCTGGTCATCATTAGGAGTTTCAGCTGTTCTTATGTGAAGCTGCAGCATTTGCTAGAGTGTGCTCAGGAGCTGTGTGCAGGAGAAAGGTCAGGAATAATTGTGAGGGTTGGCACCCGCAGAGTTGCAAAGGTTTCCATGAAATATTTTGTCTCACAGCCAGCTGTTTCATGACATAAACTGGGCACAAGCCTTGTTAGCTCCACTGCTCTACCACAAAGTTAATTTGGAGGTTCATGGAGCAATTCAAGATGAAGAAACTGAATCATAAAAAATAAACTTCTTTTTTTTTTTTTTTTTAACATATGGATGCAGAGCAAGAACGCAGAATGCATTTTATTACAGATTTTGTGAAAGATTTCTTTGTGACTTTCGTTTCCTTGTGAAAGTTAATAAAAGGAGTTCTAACTGTCTAAAATGTCACGATAGTTTCTACAGTGCTTATTTTCACTATATATATGTGAAGTTTTTTATGCTTCTCAGAAGTGCAAATGGTCTTTGGAGTTGAACAAAGAGCACAGTGAGTAACGAGAAGTAAGCACAGTCTAAGTGCAGACCCTTATCCATGGGCTTTGACCACCTTTGTTTACTCCCATTTATTAAGTATAAATTAGTCAAATGAAAGTCTCTGCCCCAGTGCCTGCTTATTTGGGCAACCTCTTTCATTGTGGCATCTGACCCACTAAGTATTAAAATTATATAGAGCACTAGTGCTCTCTCTCCACCCTGCATCTTCCCAAGGCTGCTTTCCCTACAGGTATATACTGAAAAATATGTAGACAATGATATTGTGATGTGAGAAGGAGAAACTCAAGCAGCAGTGTGTACTGCTGTCTCTTCCCTGTGGTATCTGTCTGTCTCTCTTCTTTATGCAGATGTTGAATAATGCTGGAGATAGGGCTGTGGTTGAATGGAGTTTACCACTATGGGCTCTGGAGAACTGAAAGGAAGGATCTGAGACACTGCAGGACATCTTTTTAATTTCTGCTGTCTCCTGGCTGTAACATAAAGTACAATGCCAGTAAATAGCATAATTCTGCAATAATTTGTCCTTCAGTGACAGAACTTTCCTTCAAAGTTGCTCAATATGCCATTTTCATTCTCATGTTCTTGTTGTGATACTATATTGAATTTCTGTTTTCTCCTCACTTCCAATTAATGCAAGATGAGTCTTTTCTCAAAGGCCTCGTGGGAGTTAGGCACCCATTTCTCATCAAATTTCCATCTGGGCTGGCATCAAACCTACTTAGACAATTCTTGAAATCTCACCCATAGAATGTGATCATTAACTAAAGCCCTCATAATGGAAACTATGATTATTACAAAGGTTACTGGCAATAAACATTACTTTGTTACGCCTGTGACGTGTGTGCAGTTGATTCATAACAATAATGACACTTTTCACCTAGGTAGCACTTTTCGTCTGAACTGAAGGATCAGAGTCAGTATTTCCATTTTACTGGTGTTTCTTATAAATCTCTGCATTTGTCATTGACAAATGAAAAAGCTTCAGAAATGTTTTCCCCATCATTTTTCTCTTGGAACATAAACCAAACAAGGAAAGTTCATGTCGTATCACAAAGAGTAGGAAAAAAAAAAGAAAAATAAAAAGAATTTTTTGGCTTAGAGATCTTAGTAATGGCCGATATGATGAAATAGCTGGGGGACGTGCTGGGCCCCACACTAAGTGTAATGGAAGGCATGCAGTCAGCCCATGGACCAAAAAGCCCTTTGTAGGTCCTGGGGCACCATATTCAGGCCTTAACACATAGCCTGTCTCTTGCCTTTTCCACACTACAGTACGTAGATAATGGGATTTTGCTTCTGTACTCTCCATGTATTCACTCAAAATCAGCATGCAACAGTCAACCACAGTGACATGATGTCCCTTTTTCAAGCAGTGAGAAAGATATTTTCCAGATAGAGTTGAGTTTGTTTCTTTTATATGTGACAGGAACTGCACTTGGTGTTTACAGACTTTTAATGTTTCCTTGCAACCACAGCTATTCAGGATTTTATTACATGGGAATCAAACGTGGCTGACAAACTCCTGTGTCAGCAAGAACACAGATAAAAGGAGGAATAACTAAGTGCAGGAGAAGCTCTCTGGGTAAAGATGGTGTGAAGTGCTTCCTGTGCCACCTATGCTGTGTTTTCTTCCCTTTGCACAGCAAAAATATAGCAATAGAAAGTTCACAAGTAGTTGTTTTTTTTCTCCCTGAAGCATCAAATAATCCATTCCTAAAGACAACAAACCACTTAACCTGTTTGTTAAGTGTTTAAATCCATAAGAACTGGTGGGAGGTGTATGGGTGCTCAGTCTAAAGAGACTTTAGTCTCTATTGCATACTCTTAATCTGAAAAATCCTTACCAAGAGATTGGGTCTACTGCCCCTTCTGTCCCTGGCTTTTAATGTAAAAAAGAAAAAGTGATGTCACAGAAGTAAAAGCTACAAGGAAACCACAAAGTAGAGTAAAAAATACACATAATTAAAAACATACCAGTGAATGGCTGTTCTGTGGTTTCTGTAATGTGGACCCCATAGGAAGATGCCGTGTGTGGGACTCTGGATGTAGCTGTAACTCTGCAGCTTTTTCCTAACTCCAGTGATGTGCCCTTGGGGCAGAAGAGATTCTTCCCAAGGATGGTTTAAAAATGTTAAATGGAGTTTTTCCATGAGATGATCTACAAGAAATACCCTTCAATAAAATGAGCAAAGAACTCATAATGGGATGCTTTTGCTGAAAAAAGAGCCCCCAGCAAAACCAACAAAAAAACTGGCTGTGGAAGCAGTGATGAATTGAAGCTCTTCAAAAGCCTAGAAAAATAAAATCATTCAAAGTCTAATGGGTCATATGAACCTTAGCTGCTCACCATGAACTTGTAGTATATGTCTGAGATTTTAAAAGACTACTGCTGTTGCACTGATTATATGCTTTTAGATCTCTACTCTTCCAGCTGTGCTCTGTAAAAAGTAGATTTGTATCTATCTGATCCATTAATTGCCATAGTCACACTACTTCAAGTAGGAAAAGTGGTAAATTTTTCATTTTTTCCTCATTTTTAGTCACTGTTTTGGAATGAAAGAAGAGAGTTACATATGGACTTGGATGCTTTCTTATCAAAAATAGAGAAGGAACAAAGTATAACATAAAGTTTGGCATACAAAGATGCTTTAACATATCAGAATTTATCAGCAAAAATTAGCAAGTCTATTGAAGGGTTTTTTTTCTGCAAATTTTATCAGCTGGAAATTTCCAAAGTAATTTCCCCTTGGCATTCTGCAAAGGCAAGCAGGAGCTGTGCTTGCAAACCCAGCAAGGACAGAGAAGGTGGAGTGAGAGCATCTTCAAGTTGACCTTGATCCTTGCTTTGAGGTTGCCCTTATACCCTCTGCCTTACAGCTAGAAGGACAGATAAAACCATAACTTTTTGTCTGCTTCAAAATAAACTGGAGAAAAGACAACACAGTGAGTTTATTTATTGGCCTTCTCTGGTTTTGGTCATCTTCTTTTTGAGATTCAATGGTGATCAACCCAAGCTTGGAAGATTGGAAGGGCAGAGGCATATATCCCCTTTTATAACTGATGTTATAGTTGAATTTGAATTAAAGTCGTGTGGGAAAATCACTGTGTGTGGGTTTTACTGTGTGAGATGGATTGTCAGGCTACTGCAGATTCTTGTGGGAAAGAGTCTAATCAATGCAACTGGCCCAGCAAATGATCATGTCTGTGGTGTCTTTCTGGGGAGGTCATGTTGTGGTTTGTGCTCTTCTAACATCCTTTTACCCTATTTGATGACACCGGTCCCTGAAAGGATCCAAAGAGCTTATTTAAAAATCAATATAATTTAGTTTAAATGGAATGTCAAAATATCCAATATCCTGTTTTATTTCTCTTAATCTGCCTGGGCACCAAAAAGTAGGAAAAAACAGTTTCTGGCCATATGTTACACATCTAGATTTCTGATTTTAGTGGTGTCTATGAGAAGGAAAGGAGTTCAGCTGGCTCCATGTAGTATAGTAGAGGTATTGTTGTGCAGATATATTTTACCTGGAAAGCACATTAGTGCATGGGTGGAGATAGCTAGAACTTTTGGAATAAAATATTCAAACAACCAAGTCTTATTCCGAACTCTTTCTTTTGCACATTGGAATTTATTTTTTTTTTCTTTTGTTTCCCTTGCAAAGCAATTCCTTGGTTGTTTTATTTTTCTTTTAATTATTTTATTTTTCTTTTAATTATTTTTCTTTTCTTCTTTTCTTTTCATTTTTGTTTGTTTATATTTTTATCTTTTTCACTCACAAGTCATTCTTCTGAAATTAAGATTTGCATATCGACTTTCTGAATATAAAATGTGCTTTATAAAATTGAATTAAAAGACCCCTTTTATTAGCCCACTCCCTGATTTTTCTAATATACACTAAAAACCCCTGCATGGAGTGGAAGCTGTCTGTGCTTTCCTTTGCCTCTGTCACTTAAGCACTAGTTTCATTGACATTGAATAAGAGGTGTGTGGTTGTGGTTGCTTAGATATATATCACTCTATTCCTATTTGTTCTGGTTAGTTTTACATCTTCTGGTATCTTTTTCTGCTCAGCTTTCCAGGTCCAAACAAGCACTGTTATGGAATTTGTCAAGACTTGATTTGTCATAGTTTGGAAGGGATGGGAAACAGTTTCACAACATTGACTAGAAACACACACAACTGTTACCTCTCTGAGCCCTTTGCTCACCCACTTCCTCTCTCCTTTATTGCAAAAGTTAATCTTGTTGAAAGAAATAGAACAGTAATTTTGTTAAACAAAACAATTTTTTTAGGGGGAGGTGGTTATTTCACACAGAGTTACAGAGTTGAAATTTCTTATAGGACGTCTGATACTTTGGGGAAAAAAAAAGGAGTTGAGGAGAAAATATGTATCTGCTTTGCATAGCAGACAGTTCACAGAACGTTGTGTTTATAGGTCAAGAAGCAAAGAAAATGTCACTAGCAGGTTATCTGAATCGTGGTTGATTTTCAGTAACCTCCAAGTCAGTGAGTGGTTCTGGTTTCCTGCAAGGACAATGAATTCTGTCCATTCACTCCATCTTGCAACAAATGTTATGAGCTCAGCAAGTTGTCAGTGCTGTTTCTCATGCTTTTTATCATTAATAGATGTTTTCTAGATGGGTACAAGAGTGGGGTGTGTTTTGCAGGCTTGAACTCTCGTGACATTTTCTTCAACTTGTGCAATCTTTTGCTCAATATTTGATCATCCACAGTTTTTATCAGCTGCCAGTTACAAGAACTTGCTGTGGGAGTTTCACAAATACACTACAATTTTATTCTGTGTATATATCTATATCTATATCTATATCTATCTATATATATCTCCTATATATATATTATATACAGTTTTATACTGTATCTATATATACTAGTAGTATTTATAGTGGTAACTGGGAGATGTGAAAACTATGCACAGCCCTGGAGATTTTATTAATATGTACTCTATATACTCTCTATATATTATTAAGATATACTCTATATATACTTTTGTATAGAGTGAAAGCTACAAGCAATATCATCAAAGATTATATAAATTATCACAGATAATATAATCTGCAATGTGTGTTTCTAAACCAGCTGTAAATATCCGGAGAAACTGTTTGATAAGTTAGCAGGGACAGCTTCTGGGTGGTTTTTGTGCTCTCTACATGTTGTGCTAAGTGCTGTTCAAACTGCCCTTGACTCCCAGCCAACAGATGGGAAAGTGATTAGCCCTCAGATTTGAGCAACAATTGCTTTCTGTGTTTACAAAGTTCTGTACACGAGCTGTGTGTTGACAAGCTATAAACTGAATGGGAAATGTCTGCCTTCTTAGGGCAACTCGTGTAGAACTGTGCAGCAAACAGCACGGGGTTAATTTAGCGTGCTGCAGGTCTCTTGTCCAGCACAGGGCTGGGGGCTGAGCAGCTGAAATGTGGTGAGAGAACAGGAGCCATCTGGAACAGCAGCACCAGCCAGTTGGTGACTGCGACGTGAAGTACATCCACATAAAAGCATGAGGAATTCCTGTGCTGTCACCATAATCAATAATCTTAGTAGGTGTAAGAATAACACCCCAGGTAAATTATAAAAAAAAATAAATTTTACTGGTCTTTAGTCCAGTTTATGCATCTGTTGCACACACTCTGTGCTCTGCTCAGTCTTTGCAGTGTTGCTAGGGTAATAATCACTGCTGTGGACAGTCTCTAGAACACTCTGCACAACCGACATGTTATTGACACCAAATTTGCCATTACCTTCTTTTCTTCTTATTGGCTATGTTCCTCAACAAATAAACACGTGGTCAAATTAATCCTATCATTCAGGGGTTTATATTAGGGATGGAATTGGCTCATTACAGTTAATTTATGAATATAGAATCTCCATTAGTTTATAATGTTTCCCTGGGCTGTAATAATGCACTCTGCTTTCTGAACTGCTATCCAGAGGCAGAAGCTGGTTAATGCAGAACCAGTATTTTGTCCAGGTATCAGGGGGGCTGACTTGGTAGAAATCAATCAGTCCAGCTAGGATTTACCTCATCAGTGACCATTAGAATGTAGTTATTGATTTTAGTTTTGTAATCATACTATTGCAAAGATACAATGAATTACTTTTGTATTGACAAAAAATCCACGAGGGGATAATTTTCAAAGATTTAAATAGGCCAGCTGAGAACAATTTTCAGTGTGACTCAAACATGACTTTGTTCCATCGTAATTTCAATATCCAAAGATGTGACTGCATCAGTCCTTTTCCCTACAAGAATCTGCAGATCAGATAATTATTTACAAAATACCTAACAGAATGGTTAGCTGAGAGGTATAGTTTGGAGACTGAAGCTGTAGATACCTTAAAAAGGGGCATTTCAAGCTTAAGAGGTTATGAATGGTGTAATCCAGCTTTGAACCAGTATGAAATAAAAGAAGTACCTTTTCAGCCTGCTCAGTTCAGTGACTACACAGACTCTGAGGCAGAAAACAGCCTGGATTTTCTTAGTTGTTTCAGAAAATTTATGCTGCTATTTCTGTACCTTCCTAGCAAAATGCATTGCTGTGAACATGAGTTTACCTTCAAAACAACAAGAAAAATAATGATTCTGCTTGTCATTACTGTTACATGTGAAAGTGAAACTCAGACACAGAAGAAAATTTTTCATTTTCCCTCAATATGTTATTTTTTTGTTTATTTTAGGAGCAGGACCCTGAAACATCTTGGAAAATGTCACTGAGCTTCACATTCTTTCTGAGTACCTACAACATGAAAAGAACTTGGTGGTCATAACAGTTAAACAAAAAAACCCAGCAAAAGCTACAGTATTACAAAAACAGAGGAACATGTGTATATTTTTTTTCAGATACTTCATACGGGTGTGAATTCAATTAAAAGTTGATGATTTCATGTTAGTGACAATCTAACACAGATCTTTTCTAACTTGTGGTCAGTGGTTTCAGGACTTTGCATTTATATCTTCAGCACCTTTTCCTTTATGTATCCTGTGACCATCACATTCAGTACTGTGAAAATGAATTGTTAAAGGACTAAGGCAAAATTTTTAAATCAAAGTGTTTATTTAGTAAAAGAGAGAAACATGGGAATATTTCCACGATAATCCTCTCACTTCATGAATGTTTCTATATAGATGTATGAAGTAAGCATAATGTTTTAAATTAACATGCCCTAAAATGATAAGAAGATTCTTATTTGGGCTTATAAATAACTAGACACAATAGATATAATTTTATCTTTTTTTTTTTTTTTTTAAATTGTTGTTTGGGATTGGGGTTATTTTTTGGTTTATTTATTGTTGGCTTTTTCCCCCAACCCTTCTAAGGAAAGAAAAAAAAAAAGTTACTAATTTTTGATCACATTTCCTTCTTTACGTATTTATTCCTAAACTTCCTGGTTCCCTTCTGTTGATCCTTGTGTTGTTTCATGAATAAATTGTCTTTTTCTTTAGATATAAAACCATATAGGAAATTACCCAGCTCTTAGTCCCATATTGTGCTGAATGTTCCAGCCATTACCCAGCAAAGCACTTACACACATATTGAACTTCCAGGACCTCAGGAGTCTTATTCATAATAATGGGTTTATTCAAGAATTTTGAGGGTCAGAATTCTCAGCAGTCTGCTGAAGGGGGATGTGAGGAACTAAGGGCAGACTAAGGAACAAAGATCTGCTCATCTCCCAATCTTGGAGATAATCTGACATCTTATGAAGAAGTATGAGAGTCAAACAGTATAAACCTCAACAATTTTCTCCTTTTGATCTGAGGCTGTGCAAGGGCTAACAAGGATTATTACTGCTCCTAGGAGACACTGCTACGCATAAAAATGGCAACAAAAAGGAGCCTGCATTTGGATGGCATTGACTTGGAAATACAAAAGGAAAAACTGCAGCTCCACTGAGAAGGGTGGGGCAAAGAATTGAAAAGAATAAAAAGTCAGCTTTTCTTGACGTGAAAGTCAACTATATTTTCCCCAGGAAAAATGAAATGCAATACTGGTAATTTATACAGACAGTTGAACAAATTGAAACCATATACAGAAAATTAAGTTATGTTTTTATGGAAAGAACAGAACACATTTAACAAGCACTACCTAGAGCCAGCAGTCTTACACTATAACTTGCAGGGTGTTTTAATTATGCTGAGGTCGAAATGTCTGTTTCCAGCTTTAATCAGCTAATTCAAGATTTCATTTGGTGTGAAAAAATCCACTAAGTTTTTTGTTCTTGGATTTATTTTTTATATTCCAAATATGAATTAGAAATAAACCATAATATATCCCTAGGTTTATATTTCATAGATCCTTATTATATCCCTAGGTTATATTTATGAAAATATCCTTGAATATATGAAATATCCTAAAAATAAAAATATAAAACTACTTACTTAGGTAAAATGTGTACTTGAATTTTAGAGTTTTGCAAATTCCTTATTTTTGATCGTTGTATTTAAGCCTAATTTTATGCTGTGTGATACCTTGGTTTGTATTACAATGAGATGGTTAAAAAAGAAGGGATTAATCTCTCAAAACCATGTGTGGCCAAAATGGATTCTTCATTTTTGAAAATATTCTGTCAGTAGTTAATGGATAGCTTTATTGCTTTTTTTTCAAATATTGGCTCACTGATAGCAAGAATGAATTAGATGTAGATGAATCCCATGTTTTTTTCCATGCAGTTTCTGTAAGGAAGTGACACGTTGCTGTACTTGTGCCTGTTTTCTTATATGGAAAATGAGCAAAGAATGAAAACTGAATGGATCCTTTGTTTATGTGGCAAATGTAATGTGAATTTGTAATGGCAAATATATTTTACCTAAAGCAGGCACCAGATAAAATGCAGAAGCAGACTGACACTGGGACAGAAGCTGGAACCTAATAATGTTCCCTTCCTGTGATGGTCCTAAATGCCAGCATGAAGAATCACTATCATTTTTTGCTTTTACTGTGCCAATGCATCTTGTTCATTTGCTCTTGTGCAATAGAGCATTCTGAACCAGAGGAATGGAGAACGTAACTGGTTCACAACTGCCTTGTGCAGAACATGCTCTCCAAAGATGTTAGAGGATGCGGTTTTTAATGTCCTCAGACAGAGGAGAGAATTTTGAGGCTGTCTCTTCTATATCCTGGTTGAAGACACGAATCAAATTTGTACTGGAATCTGCAGTGTGAGGTGGAGGGAGGAGTAATGGTGGGGTCATTTTCTCCCCTTGAACATAAAAATAAAAAAGTAATTCTATCCTTATTGGAAGAGGTGGTAGAGACCTTTGTTCAGGAACTGACCCCTAACTCAGGGGGTTTCTGCAGGCTTTAAAAGAGGCAAGGTTTAGGATGTGTTCTCAGCTATTCCTTTTTGCTTAGTTCTAGATGTCTCCTTCCCCAGAGACTTCACTGTTTTGAATTTCATTTTTAGATGTCTAATACTTCCCTGGCATTGCTTTGAGAGTCTGGTCACCTAATACAGGGTTGTGAACGTGGCTTGGCCAAAAAAATTAGATTTATGGTATTTCTTTATTGCAGCTTGTAAATCATTTTGTAGCTGTAGCTCAAACAGACTATTTTTTTCCTTTATACCTGGTGATTCTCTGAGCTGGATATTATTTAAGAGAGATAAAATAATAAATAAAATAAATAATGATCTTGTGATACTGCAAGAGAGATTGGACTCACAGAAGCCACATTAGCTACCATTGTGTGTGTATACATCCCAAAACTATTCATAATCAATTCCATTCCTTGATTGGAGGGCAGCCATTTGATTAGTTGACATTGAAATGCAAGAAGACCATGTAGCTTGTGAAAGCTCTATTTGAGACTGCAAAACAGCACCAAAAATCCAAGTATGTAACTTGACTATCCAATTATGTTTACAAATTATAATGACTGGATCTTAAGAAGGTGGAAAATGAATTCTAAAACAAATTTTCTACTAATAATACCCTCTAAAATGACACTTCATGTTAGATTTTCCCCTCCATGTCCTTTTTTTTTTTTAATCTCTCTCATTTCTCCAGAAGCCTTATCATACTAAACTTTTTTTTTGCCATTGAATGGCTGTATTGTTGAGCTTCATCTCCATAGATAAAAATATCCCCTACCACAGAGAGTCTTTCTTTTAATTTCTCCTCTGTCTCTGAAGAAATTTTTGTCTGTGGGTTTATTCCCCACCTTTGGAACATGACCACATGTCCATCACACTTGAAATAAATAAAGTCTGGTTCAACATTATCTGCAAAACCTGGCTTGGCAAAAAAAATAAAAAAATAAAAATCATCATGCAGCAAAAATAGCAAATTGTTCACCCTACAAGCAAGAAAATGGCAATATTGCCAGCTTTTATTATGATACTGTGACTAGTGGGATTCTCATTGTCCATGCTTCTGAAAGGAAGGAGATAGATAAACTTTGGTAAAACAGATTTATTTATAGTCTTCCTGTTTGCACAAAAAAGTTTGAAAATTTGACCTCAATATACCCTAAAGGCTTTAACCCAGGAAATGAAATGTCCTCATGGATATATTTTTAGATTTCATGGTTTTAATCTTCCCCGTAGGACTTTTGGAGTTTTACTCACAGTGTTTGAGTGCTTGAGGTTAGAAGCACTGCAATGACTAATAAAATCATGGGGTTTTATAATCAGCAAAATATAAGATTACACTCAAACTACAAGACTGAGTGCAAAAGATAGAGAACAGATGTATTTCACATATTGTTCTTTCTTTCTCACAAATCATGTCTTAAAATATTTCACAGAATTCAAAACACAGAAGTCTCAGACCAATCCTGTTTAACTGATAACTAGTGGAAATAGAAATTAAGAAGATGAGACAAGGCAAGAAATCTGATCAGGGATCAATGAGACATAAAAATAAGAGAATATCCATGCAATAAAGTTATATGAAATGACATCTAAGAAGATGTTCACATTCACAGTGCCTAGACTCTATAAACAGAGAAAGACCATGGAACAGAGGTCAGAGAAGGTGACAGCTACATCTGTGAGGAAGGCTGCAGGCAATCAAGGCAGCTGGTTTAAAAAACATGGGAAACAAAAAAATATGATTGGCAATTTTTACTAGGTCATGAGATGCCTCCTTGTGACTGGGGGTGATGTGTTCAGACTTGCACACAAGACTGTTGCTTGTTAGGTAAGCTGAGTTTAAGAACCATTTTGCTCTTGTGAGCAAACCCATGAACTGAAATTGCTACACCATGGTGATCTTCTCACCATTAACTGATGTACAGCACCAGCAGCAGACTTGGATTCTTCAGGACATATCTGTCTTGATTTTCACATGGTTTACACCCTCTTTACCTCAAGCAATATTTAAAAGGCAGAAATCACAAGCTCAAGTCTTCTTGAGGCAGGTGTAGATGGTCTCCTTGCCTTCAGGAGCAGTGGACTGCTGGGGTAGCTGTATTCCCCCATAAAAGAACCATGGGAGAAGGTTAGCAAAATGCACAGCATCAGAGATAATGAGGAAGAGATTGATAAGAGATCCTGCAGAGACAATAACTTGAACCCCAACTACAACAAAGGAGGGAGGTTCTCCTCCCCCTCTACTCTGCACTGGTGAGACCCCACCAGGAATACTGTGTCCAGTTCTGGGCACAGAAAAGACAGAGATTTACTGGAGAGAGTCCAGTGCAGGGCACCAAGCTGCTGAAGGGAGTGGAGATCTCCCTGCTGAGG
>JANHGL010001185.1:157733-171711 GCA_024611195.1 Ceyx melanurus
TGACTTGGTCTAGGTGCCCCTGCTCTGGCAGGGGGTTTGGACTGGATGATCTTCTAGCTCCCTTCCAACCCCTGACATTCTGTGATCTGTGATTCTGTGACAGGCACAATCTGTGTTCATCAGCTTGGGAAATGGAGACTCCCATGATGGCAAAGTCTGGAAGCTGATGACTTCTGGCATCAGAAGGATAACTTATACTCCATGTTCAGACCTGCAGCTACAGCATATGTTCAGTGCCTTGGCTTCAGGTGAGGGGTTAAGAGTTCTGTCCAACAAAGCAACCAAGTCTAATGAGCCTGAGTCAGGCAGTAGCATCAAGGAAGAAGCATCAAGTGACAGCAGTAGGCAGCTCCTCATTTCTGGGGATGGAGGCCCCATCTAATGACCAGACCTGCTGTCTTCAGAGGTTTGTTGGTTGCTGGGACTTCAGATCTGGGACATTGTAGAGAGGCTGCCTAGGCTTGAATGGCCCTTGGATTGTTATCCCCTGCTGCTCTTCTACATGGGCTCCAGCAATCTTCTCCAGGTAAGATCCTGACTGCTTCAAGTGTGACTGCATGACTAACCATCTGGAAAGCATTGCTGCAGAAAGAGACCTTAGTAAATGTTGCATTAGGAAGATCATTACCAGCAGTTTGGGAAAGGTGATCCTTCCTCTCTGCTCAGCACTGGTGAGACACATCTGGAGTCCAAAGATACATGGACATACTGGAGTGAGTTCAGCAAGGGTGAACAAAAATTATTAGGGATTGGAGCATTGGACACTCAATGAGACTCTGAGTGAGATGGGTTTGTTTATCTTGGAGAAGAAAAAACTCACTAGGAGGTATTATTGATGTGCATAAGTACATGATGGAATGTTGTAAGAAGGTAGACCCAAGACTTTTCAGTGCCGTGCAACAAAAGGAGAAGAGGCAATGGGCACAACTGGAAATACAGGAAATTCCATTTGAACGTAAGAATTTTTTAATTTTTATTTTTTTAAATTTCGACTGTTGAACACTGGAAAAGCCTGCCCAGAGATGTTGTGGAATCTCCGTCTTGGAGACATTCAAGATCAAACTGGACAAGGCCCCAAACAATCTACTTTAGTTGATCCTGTTCTGAGCAGGCAGATTTGGAGGTCTCTGAAGTTCCTTTCCCAATTCAGCTATTAGGCCAGTCCCAGCCCTCGAAAATTAAACTGATGATGACAGACAGAGATTTGTTCTTTTCTTCTTTTTTTTTTTTTTTTTTTAGTTTATAGTCAGTTAATGGAAAGTCTTCAAGACCTACATGTATAAATAAGAGTATTCTGAGGCAGATTCTTAATGTATTAAATTGGAGAATGTGATAAAATACTTCCTCAATACATCACCTGGCCATTCTGATGAAAGAAACTAATGGGAAAAGTTGATATTGATGGATGGGAAAGGGAGGAGAAAAAGGCTTCTGAGCCTCATGGAGTGGTGGAGAGTGTGGATTCTGCTTTGTTTTCTTACTTTTCTTTGTTTTGCTTTATTTTCTTTCTAAATCAGAATTCAGGCCAGATGTGTGCAATATGAACAGGAGCTTCTCTTCAGAATGATCCATTTTAGTGTGTCAGTAGTGAGGAGAGACCTTGGCCACCACTGTGAAGTATCTGCTTTCTTCCAGTACTATGAAGTCTGCAGGTTTTTATGAAAACCTTGAAAATCCTCCCTTCAGTTGTGATATTTTTCCAACATGACAATCTTAGCAGGATAGACTTATTAGAGGAATATTTAATAGTCCTGATTCCCAGTACTATGGTACTAGCTATGCCACACCACAAGTTTATTTTTATTTTGTACACAATGGGCTATAGTTTGGTTGAAAATATTTTATACCAGAATTTCTCTTGGATGAGCTGGTGTATATGAACAACAGAGTGGCTTTCTGAGGCAAACATATTTTGTCAATTTTCAGCTGACAATATTGTCTCATTCTTTTTCAGGGTTGTTGTTGCCTCCTGATACTGACAGATGCCATAAGAAAGAATCTTCGGATGGACAAGTCATATGGTCATGGCAGATACAAGGAAAAATTGTGAAGTTCTACTTTATTCAGTGAATGTGGTCAAGCCAAGAAAAAAAAAAATCTCCAATTGAGTAGCCTCATGCTGAATATAAAGCATGTTTCAAAATACTGATACTACAAACAGACCTATACTTGATGAACTCCAGATGATTCCAGTGATGTTAATACAAAGAAAATACCCCAGCATCTTTCCTTCTCCATCCCCTTCCCCTTCCAGAGGTAATCCAGAGATTCTTGCACTGTTAAAGTCATTATGACATATTTTGGAACTGGCAAAAATGAAGATGATTCATCTCCTCTTTCCTATGATGTTTATAAATGTATTTTGCAGTAGCAAAAGTACAAGGCAGCTAGAAAACTTCCAGCAATTGATATAAATAAATATTGTAGGAAAAATCTTTGAAGTGGGAGATCATGAGAGAACACATCTGCTTAACAGAACTAAAAGCACAAGGGTTTGAGACCTTTCCCTTCTGTTCTACCAAACTAAATTAAAAAGAAAGATGTGCTTTGTTTTGATGTTTTACTCATCAACTTTTTGCATTGATTTGTATTTTAACATTTAGATAGCAAAATGAATGTGTAGATAAAAAATGTCTCATTTCTCTTAGTAGCAGAGTATTTTGGTTCTTGTTTGTTGACATAGTATAGACATCACCTTTGATAGTAAGGCTCCCATTTGCTTTTGACTAAAAGCCTTGAGGAGATAATGCTATAAAGAAAAATGTTTGGTTTAGCCTCAGTCATGAGAACCTTTTTGAAGGTGCTACAGTTTAAACAGTTCAATACAATATTGAAGAATCTGAACTCACTTTAGAGTCGTCTCTTGATCAAAAGCATAGAGCACATGACTTAAGTCTTTTCCATCTTGAACTACTAGGATTCTGTAATTCATTCTATTCATAGCAGAGCCTGAAACCTTTTTCCATTATTATCCAGTCAGTAATGCTGAAAAAACTCTCCATCCTTAAGCCTAATGTTCTTGTTCAAATATTTTTTGAGTAGAGGAAGGGTTGAAATAGACAAAATATAAGAAAACTCAGACTTTAGTAAAGAATTTTCCCATAGGGAAATGGAAGAGCTATTTTATAACCTTATAATTGTGTTTTTTCTTCAGGCAACACAAAAATTCTAGATTATTATAGCCTCATATGTTACTGCCTGCTAAGGAGCCTGTGACTGTTACTCACAGGAAGATGTCTCTTCCAAATTGGTAATGACAGTGACCAAACCTAGAAGTTTCTGTGAAGAGAAATGGATGAACTTCCTTTAGTTCCTCAATATTTTATCAGATATGGAACTGTACAAGAATATTGTGGTAATTTAAGAGGGTTTTTTTCACTTAAAGAAAAGAGAAGTCTGATCCATGTCAGAGCAGTAAGAGCCAGCTTTACTAACAGACTAAATTTAATATTTTAAAACTGCTTACTATAAAATATAGAACAGAGTTAAAAAATGAAACTGCAAACAGATTTGAAGTAATCTTAACCCACTAATTATAGTGGTATGACTTAGATATTCCAGCATCTCAGCTAGTTTGTAAAATTGGCAGCCTTTTGCAACTGATGTTAAATTTGACGTGTTGGAAACTGCTGGTGCTACATTTTCCCTACCAGAATCACTGATGGTAAATTCTGCAGGCACTTCTGCAATCCAAAATGGAATGATTGCAAAATGAAACTACTCAATAAATTACTCTTTTTTTTTCAGATCTTATGCTTGGACGTCACAAAATATTCCATGTCCTTGCATTTTCCTCCTATTTTTCTTTTTTTTTTTTTGCTTTTTTCATCCTTTCTTCCTCAAGCTTTGCACACAAAATATTTCTATTATGTATTGTAATTATATTATACATTTAGCTTTAAGCTGCCTTTGTCATTATTACAGCTTTTCTAAAAGTCTGTGGTATAATATTATAAAATATATATAATAAGAAATATGAAAGGTGCATATATTAAAAGATTTATAATACGCATTTTGAGCTATATATATTTAAACAAGATGGACCTATCAAAGACTGAGATTGTGTTAGATTTTAGGAACCCTGTCATACTGTTAAATTCCCATTATCTTCTAATACTCATCTTAACTTGTGGGCTTTTATCAAACTTATTAATAAGAGTTTTTTTCTGGCATTAAATATTAAGTATTAATATCAAGTATGAATAAAGCAAAATGTAATTTTAATGCATTTCTTAATAGTATTATACATCCTCTGACTTTATGTTACATCCCAGTGTGTCATTATATGGACCCTCAGTGTCTGTATTTCCTATTTCTATAGCCATGTATTTTAGATTAAAAGTATTGTCAAGATAATTCTGGCAGGGACTTTTTCTTATGCCCTCTAATATTACTGTTACATAAAATAGAGGTCAAGTTTAAATAATAGAAGATGTAGCACTGTCACACACAAAAAAAAAGCAAGATTTACGTATATTAGAGTAATTAATATTTAGGTGATTGGAAATCACCTAAGATTTGGAAATCTCTTGGGTTATTGCTTATACTTTTTGAGCGGCTAAAAATAAAACAGAACAATGAGACTAACACCAAATTTATGATTATTATTGTTACTATCCTGTGGATTATCTGTATCTCATCCTCAGTCTTCTTGACCTGTGGCAGCCAACTCTATTTCCTTAAGACTAATGTACAGAGGAATAAATCCCTGATCCAGCCATGAAGGAACAATGATGTATGAAACATTTATCATGTATGTACCTTTGATGCAGAAATCAGTGGGATTTAGTGTGCTTCTACCAAGTATAATCCTTGTTTATACTAGAGTTGTCTTAACTGTTCCTGAATTTTTGCAGGGTCTCCAACCTTCTTCTACTTGTAATACCTTGAAAAAGAGGTAGTAGTAAATTGGAAACAACTTATTGGAACGGTTTTGGAAATATAGGAATGCAATTCAGAAATGTCTAAGTTCAAGAAAGATTAATTCTCCTCACTTTTTTTTTTAGGAGAGCTATGGTAAGAAACCTGCACTGAGTATGTCAGGCACTTGTCCAATCTGCTGCTCCAATAATAATTTATGTAATGGGGAAAAGCTGCATTCAGGGGAAATAAGAATCCCACTTTACAGTAACCACTGTCCCGGTGGTAAAACATCCACTTTGAAGAGCTCCTGGTTCAAGTCCCTAACTGAAATCAGGTAAGCTTTGATTTAATGTACTACAGGTGAAAAGACTCATTTAACAACAACTTTCCTGCCTGTTATGAACTTTATTCTGGACCCTAGAAATGGCTTCGAATAAAAAGTTAATTAATTAAAAGTATACATTACTAACAAAGCTTCATTTTCAATAAAACCACACTATATAGTAGAGAAACTCACAACAATGACAAAAATATTCCTGATGAACTGTTTGGATTGAATAAAGTTGTAAAAGGGAATAGGAAGCATTCAGAGGATCAGACAAGCTGTTAACCTCTTCAAACAGTAACAGAGAATCACAGAATCCCAAGATCATAAAAAGAGTTGGAAGCGACCTTCAGAGATCATCTCGTCCAACTCTCCTGACTTGGAAGGGACATCTTTCACTAGACCAGGTTGCTCAGTCCCAACTAATCTGATTTTGAACATTTCCAAAACGGGGACATCCACAACATCCACTTGTGCCAGTGTCCAACCACCCTCGTTGTAAAAATAATCTTCCTTATAGCCAATGTAAATGTACTCTCAGTTTAAAACCATTTTCTCATTTTCCCAGTGAGGGTGACAGACCTCTGGGAGAGGCTGCCCAGGGAGGTTGTGGAGTCTCCTGCTCTGGAGACACTCAAGACCCCTCTGGATCTGTTCCTGGGTGACTTGGTCTAGGTGCCCCTGCTCTGGCAGGGGGGTTGGACTAGATGATCTTCTAGATCTCTTCCAATCCTTACCATTCTGTGAGCTGAAAATGATTAACACACTGCCAACACTGCAGCTGAACCACTGCAATGCCCACACCAACAAGCCATTGTCACTCTGTAAAATAAGTAGCACTCATTTACATGACATAAATAAGGAATTTGCTAATTTCTGATACTTACTTCCTCAGCAGTGTCTCAGAAATGCACTTATCATAAAGGAAATATTTAGCTTGACTACAGGAAAGCAATGCAGCAGAGAGAGTGATAAATATGGCAGTGGCAGCATAGCTCACATTCCTTATTCTTCAAGACAAAATGGCAGCTCAGAGCAGTGGCCCAAACTCACTATCCTGACAGATCTATTTCAGAAAAAAGAAGACATTTTTATTTCCATGTACCTATCTGAAATATCATACTGATGTGGAAATAACTCCTTCATTTTCCTTATGTCCAAACCTAGAGATCTGTCCTGTTCTGCCTTTAATGGGATCTTGTAGCAGGAACTTTCAGAAGTATATTTTATAACAAACTATTCACTTTTATTTTAAGTTTTTATCCTTGTGTGTCTTCCTGCTCAACTAATAGCCCCTTCTTCTGATGAGAAACATGAATAAAATCAACTTTATCTTGTCATCCACTGCTCTGTAGAATTCCTTCATACTTATCTCCTGCCTAAACAAAATAAACTTAGTCTTTTTATTCCTTATTAAAAACGCATTTTGCAGGTAGTCACTCAGCTCTGAATCCCACTTATTTTTTTCTGAATTCACTTTAGAAATTGCAAGCAGAACTGAAACCAGTTTTTCAAGGCAGGTTGCATAATTACAAACTATTTCCTATCCTGTTTCTTGAACATGGTAATTATTTTGCTTTCTTGCCTTCATTGTGTGACTTAGTGGGTATCCCCACTGAGCTTTTCACAACATTTTCAGTGCTCACATTCTCTGTTGAGTCCAACAACTAGGTGCTTTTTTAGTGACTTATAAGGTTCACCCATCTGCAAAAACCAGAGTGCCCATGTTAGTTTTGGAATTGATCAGACTGAATTAAAACCTTAACTAAATGTAGAAGGGTCCAAAAAAATCTATTTAGCTTCCTTGAGTTATAAAGGCACCCCACCTGTTGAAAAAGACATTGCAAATCATCTAACCAGACACTCAAAATGCCAGAATATAACAATAAAATTGAATAGAAGAAAAACCAAGCATTAAATATGCCTCAGAAAACTTAGTAAGAAATCCCTGTTAAAACAATACTTCTAAAAATCAAGGTATCAGAGAACAGATAATTCACCTGTTTGTCCCTAGTAAGTAAAGAGGGGAAAAAAAAATAACTTCTAAGGTGAAATGCCTATCCTGGACAATAAGTTGGCAGCTTAATTAACTAAGAAGTGTGAAGAAAACTTTAGCATATTATGAAGAAAAAATCCATCTACATGCATAATAACTTCAAAAGAGAAATGTAGTGGAATTCTACCAGAAGCCAATCCAAATTTGATCTATACCTCCATGTTATCAAAAGGATTATCCCATGCTAGGAAGCACTTGCTTATGCCTTTACAGTGTTATTGGAATTTAGGATTTACATCAGAAGCCATGCTGAAGATTTTATTCCCAGCCTTATGATGACACACTGGAGGTATGAAAAAAAGTATATGGAAGAGTAAGTCTGAGAAAACTCAGGTTTATTGTTTAATCAAAGCATGGATTTGTTTGGGGGTTTTTTAAATGACTTTTTCTTACCCTCTGTCCAGCCTCACTTTCTCCAATAAAAGGACTTTGCCATCTCCCAAAATATCTAAATTCTGCTCACTGTAAACACTTCAGAAGACTATGACAAGCTGATTTTCATGAGCTTTACTCCTTCCAGTCCATCTCAGCCCAGCACTGACACAGAAGCCAGGCTTTGCAGTGGTGCCAGGGGCTCTGCTTTACTGCCCACCTACCTGCTGTGTGAGGCAACTGATGGGGTTTGGGAGGGAGTGCTGATGCCCTGCTGGCTTTTCTGCCAGCTGCTGCAGTTCTGCTGCTCCCACACTGGGGCTGGAGAGTCTGCCCTGAGAAGCATCTTCTGCATCTTGACGTTTCCTGGCCGAGCCCACACGCTGCCTGCTTGGGTTGTGATGGCTCAGACCTGCCAAACAAACATTTCACACTCTTCATGTCAGTCTTGCAGCCTGCTGAGCAGAGATCAATGAAGGTCTGACACTTTCTGGACATTCTAGGAAGAATACAGCTCTCTTTATAGAAGTATGTATACAGTATCTCTACAACTACCTGAAAGGAGGTTGTAGCAAAGTGGGCTCAGCCTTCCAGATAACAAGGTGACAGGACAAGAGGAAATGTCCTCCAGTCACATAAGGGAGGTTTAGATTGGATATTAGGAAAGATTTATTCTCTGCAAGGGTTGATCAAGCTTTGGAAAAGGCTGCCCAGGGAAGCAGGTGAGTCACCATCCCTGGAGGGATCTAAAAAGATGTGTAGATGTGGTGCTGAGGCAGTAAGTGGTGGACATGGCAGTGCTAGGTTTATAATTGGACTCTATGATCTTAAAGATCTTTTCCAACCTAAAAGTTTCTATGATTCCCTGTGCAACTGCTCAATAAAGAGCACATTTATTTGCAAATATTTGGCAAACAAGTGCTGTTCCCTTCACCTTTTCATGAAGCATTTAGCTCCATTCAACAACAGCTGAAAAAATGTGGATATGTCAATTCCTACCTACTCCAACACAATCCCTATGATGAACTAGCAGGTTTTCCCAACTGAACACTCACCTGCTTTTGCAGAGGATGGTCGGGACAATCTTTGGCTGTAGATCTGAGCAGCTGTGTGAAAAGGGGAAACTGGGCCAATGGTGTAGCTGCCAGAACGACAACGATGGAACCCTGCAAGACTGGAAGCCTTGCTGGACCCTGGGTTTGTGACAACAGAAGAGCTGTCAGAAGCTGTGCTCTGCATGGAGGGTACAGGGTATTGGGATTGAATCAGCCTGGGACCAACTGAAGGAGCCAGCAGTGACTGGTGACCAGGCATCTGTGTCTTTTCAGAGGCTGCAGGATGAGGTGGTAGCCAAGAAGAGCTACTTCTCTGGATCGTGGCACCAGGAGCAGAGGAAGAAGCACCAGGAGGGCTATGCAGAGGTAATTTCACTTCAGCATTTGAGGAGAAGGTAGATCCTTCTGAAACTAAAAGATAATAAGCACACTCTGTGAGGAAAAAGGTGCTTTTCAGGTCCTTTGGATGATATCAACCTAAAGATGCCTCTTCAGACACACTGAAGCCAAAGTGACCTCATCTACCAGCAAAAACAAGAGGAAGCTCTACATAAAATCCTCTTCCAAAGCTTGCCATATCTGCATCTTCCCCCACAGAAGAGCAGCTAACTCTCATGCTGCTGACAATACAGTAGCTTTTCTCAAGTTTAGAAGAAAAAAAAAAAAAAATATATACAGAATCCTCCCAAAAATTAGGCATTTGAATCCCACAGTTTGAACCCAAAGGTTTCAACCTTTGTTTAAAGCAGTATTAAAAAGAGTATGTGCATTCATGCTTTTTTTTTTTTTCCTTGATGATGATTTAAGCCAGTTCACTTACCAGTTGATTTAGTTTCTTTGGGTTTATAGGCTTTTAATGCTTCTTCTGCAGGCAGAGCTGCAACTGAAGTTTTGGGCTGATCACCTTTGATTTTCTTCACCACCTCAGGATGCTCTGTAACAAAACCAAGGAGTTAGGAAGTAGAATCATGCAAACTGAGATCATTACAAGAGGAATGCAGAATTTAAACCCTGTTACAAGGTATGTTCTTGATAATATACAATTTAACAGCCCTTGATCTCTCTCATCCCATAGTTTGATTTCAGGAATCTCTGTTCATTTCTCACTTCAGTCATGAGTCACCATATCTAGTTCTTTCTAAATGCTAGTCCAGATTCATCCCAGGCAAAGAGGGTAGGAGTGCAGTTCAAGAATCAGAAAACTCACAGGAGAACCCAAAATATATTCACCCTTAAGAAACCTGAATAAACATTCCAGACAGGTTGTTCTTTTTCCATAGATTGGAGTTAAACTGGATTTATCTGGGCAACACCATCTGAGAACTGCTTGCAAAACTTACCCCCTTGAGGCTGTTTCTCTGCCTGGTCACTGGTGGTGTTGGGTTTTGTGCTTGTGGAGTTTGTTCCTAGAAAGACACTTGTTGATTTGTTTTTGCATGTGTAAAATGTCAGCACTTCCTCCAGGTCACTTTCACTGCAATAAAGAGAAAAGAATGGAGGTGAGTGAGGATTCTAAGATTTTCAGGTAACAAAGACAAGATACATTAAGGAGACTGAAGAGGGCAAAGGGAAAAAAAGGTGAGGCCAGAGAAGATAATTTGCTTGGTTCTGCAGGGTAAGAAGGAAAAAATGCCCTGGTTAAACCCCAGACACATTTTGGGGGAGATTATCTTGACAGGAGAGATTTAGTTTACAAACACATTTGTGAATCTTCCCCAGGTCCTCTCTAGAACAAGCAACTGTCTTGTTCATGGGAGAATTCAGCTCAGCCTCTGTTTTATAGTCACAGTGAGTAGTTTCAGTTCAGCAGTGGGGGCTGGAGAGGAGGCAAGAGCTCCAGAATTAGCCAAAACTGCAGGACAGGCAAATGGAAGAGTCAGTATTTATGGGAATCTCACAAAACCTTTAGCTCAATCAGATCATCTTCAGAACCATCCCATCACCTCCATGCTGGGAGCTCCTTTATCAAAGGGAAGAAAATCCCTTCCTACCTTGCTCTGGCAATGAAGTTCTGAAAACCTTTAGGATTCACTCCCTCCTCTTCCAGTTTCTTTTTGGATTGCTTCTGAACCATCTGCTCTGTTTCCTGTTAATAAGCAGTATCAGTGTCAAATTATTGCAGCATCTGCCCCAAAGAGAGATATTCAGGAAGAATGGACAAAAATATCAAATTAATTCAATCAAGGAGGTGAGTTGGTGAGTTCATGGCATCCACATTTCCTCCTGTAAAATAGGAGTTATCCTGATGTAATTTCTCTTGTCAAGCAGTAAATTGCTAAAGGTTTATCTGCATACCAAAGCAAAAGCAAAGAAAGTAAAACAGTACAGCCTGTGGCAAACATGCATTTGTACACTAAAATGGAGGGGGGAAAAAAAAAAAAAAAAAGCCAAAACTTGTGTCTACCCTTCACTACTTCAGGAAGCCTCTGAAACATGATCTGTTTCACTTAGGTTGCTGGAGGTTGTAAGTTTTTCTTCTGTGTCATTAAAGAGATCCATGATGGCTAGTGGGAGTCCCCTAATAAATCTGAAATTACACATCAGTGATAGAAGTCTGCATGTTGGGGTCAGACATAAAAAGCCCTCATTGCCTAAGTGTCTCTCAACAGCTTAAACATGTATGTCTTAAAACCTCAAGTGATCTGTTCTCACTTGTTTTAACTGAGCAAAATGTTTATGAAATGATTTATGACCAGTCACACAGCTTTATTTGGGGAATTTACTCAAGAGTTGGCAAAAACCCCCAATGTTTAAACACCATTTAAGTGGAAATTATATCCAAAGCAGCTGCATTCTTCACTCACCACAGAGCCACCCAAGTATATCATGGTTACTCCTAACACAGTAATTCAGTGAACATTAGGCCTACAAGGCACTCCCTGGAATAGACCTGGTTCAGTGCCAGCCTTGCTTTGACAGATCAAGTTACCAGATGTCAGTGCTGACAAGGTAATGTAAGTAAACATCCTCTGCTAACAAATAGGAGCTTGGAGGCCTCTGTGCACAGCAGCCTCTGAAAGTAAAGCTGAAATTACCCTTATTCTAACACTAAATAAATGCTTAGGGATAAAGGAAAGAGGAAGCTGTCCTCTTCCAAGTTAAAAATGCCAGGACGAGGGGGAATGGCTTCAAGTTGCACCAAGGGAAATTTAGGTTGGATATCAGGAAAAATGTCTTTCCAGAGAGGGTGGTTAGGCATTGGAATGGGCTGCCCAGGGAGGTGGTGGAGTGCCCATCCCTGGAAATGTTTAAAAACCCTGTGGCTGTGGTGCTGGGGGACATGGTTTAGGGACCCTGGACTCGATGATCTTAAAGGTCTCTTCCAATCAAATGATTCTATGAAAACCAGGGAGAAGTGGGAAAAGATATTTAAAAGCATTAGTAGACAAGCCAAAGAAAAAGCTTCCAGTTCAATTCCACTGAATTTCCTCACTTTTTTCATGCAGATGATTACCAGACTGCATCTAGAATGTAACCACACTCTTGTCTACCTGACGAGCTGACCCAACGACTGGCTCCACAACGCAACCTGCATATAAACTGCAGAACAGAGCCTTGAAAACACCCCCTGCCTTGCCTAGGATGGAGCTACTTTTGGAATGAACAGAAAGCAAGCTACCAAAAGCAGAATGAAGACAGGATGAAGTCACCTTGTCATAGGAGAGGATGAACTCCCCCAGCTGATAAGCCAGGACACGCCGCCGATCCCTCCTGCTCAGGCAGCGACTGGGGAGCAGCATCCTCAGGGGCTGATGCAGGTTGCTGGCAGCTCTCTTCAGAAAGCACATCACAAGCTCCTGCAAGCAAAAGAGGTGGAGTGAGCAAAGCTGGAAAAGGTAGGGAGGAGAGAGCAGAGGGTGCTGCAGCAGCTAAGGACTGGCAAGAACTAACCACGTGGCAGAATGAGCTGTCAGACCAGAGCGTTCTGCCATGTGCAATATTAATCCAGCCCCACAAATCCAGTGTGGGGTGGGTGTCTTGTCCAGAATTGGGAACAATGGAGTGTTTGAAAAGCATGACAGAAGAAAACAAACCAAAAAAAAAATAGAATCAAGGATAAAAAGCAGCAGCAGCACAGAGAAACCTGAAAAGCCCAATAGTTTCAGAGAACATTACAAAAAACCAACCTGTGATGAAATATTCTGACAGAAAACCCTCTCAGCACTAGCACAGAGAAAGGGATCTTGGTCAGATCTCTCCACTACAGTCATGTGGCTCCAGTTCATCACTTTTCATCTCTGTATAGTGTAGCCACAGCCTCTCCACAGCAACAGATGACTGTATCTACAACCATGTAAGTCCAGTCCCCCACCATGTCTAGGCAAGATGCACCCAGGGGGTATTTTAAACCCTTTGTCTCTCCTCTGGATTTGCTTTTGGTTAGGAGTTCTGCTAATGCATAAATGAGCAGCCTCACAGCCAAACTATTGGATTTCACAGCTCTCCTCTCACTGCCATCACTTCAGGCTGGTTTGAGCTGTTATTTTAAACATTATTTTTCACACTACAGCAGACAAAGTGACTCTCAAAAAAGCCAGTTTTCATTTCCACTTGGAAAGAGCAGGGGCAACATTTTCCACTGAGTCGACTGATTGTTCTTGACACACAATTTTATCTCTGAATGTTTCACTGCAACATCCATTCAGCAAGAATACATTTGGATTTGCAAAAAGCTCAAGAGCCTCCTTTACAAAGCTCTTTTAAGAAGGTCTGGGAGGGGATCTGGGCTTGCTGAACTCTTGAAAATGCACATACATCAAATAAAGGGCTTTAAATACTGCCTAGAAAATTGGATGACATGGTTGAAGAGGAAAAACAACCAACAAAACCAAACAATACCTATCCTAGAAAGTCACTTTCTCTCCTCAGTGTCTTTCAAGTGTTTTTCCCTTCTACACACATAAGATGCATGTAAGACTCCTAAGCACAGATGTCTGCAAAGAGTAAAACAGTGAATATAAGACAAGCTGCTTACCATTTGCTCATCCTCTTTGGCAGCCCAGGCAGGATTGTGGATCTGGTCACCAGGATCCTTCATCAGTCTCAACTGAACGTGCTGTAGATAGGCAGAGAAAGCCCTGCGAGCTTGCACCTTGCTGGGGACCAAAACAATCAGTCAGCTCTCCTCAGGGCACTAAGGGGAAGAGTTACACCAGGCAGGGACAGCTTCTGGGCCAAAGCACAGTCAGGGAGGACTTGGAATCAGAGAGTGTTTAGGGTTGGAAGGGAGATCCAAAGGGCATCTAGTGCAGCCCCCCTGCAGGGAGCAGGGACACCCTCAACTAGCCCAGGCTGCTCAGAGCCTTG
>JANHGL010001187.1:0-77357 GCA_024611195.1 Ceyx melanurus
AAAAGTGAAAAAGACATTTCCATATTTTTTCCCAAAGCAGATGTTATCAAAAGTGATGTTTTGCACAGTTTTACTATTTATAAATAGAAATTATTTTTTTCTTATGATACATTTTTATTTCAGAAAACTCTCCAGTTCTTACTTCCACAACTGAGAAAATAATGTGACTGTGTTATCAGTCCATAGCACAACTCTTAAAGAGATGAGAATTTCATCAGAACTAAATCAAACTAAAATTCACATAGGCAAAAAAAATCTTCTTGGAGCTTACAGATTGCTAAAAGTGCAGATACTAAAAACAAGCCAAAATTAAGTGCAGTCTTGTGTACACTGTATACATTGAAAACACTGCAGGTAGCTAATATTACAAAATCAAGAGCATTAAATGTCAAAGGTAGCAGATACAGAAAGAAGCAAACAATGAATGCACTTAAAAAGTCATCAAGGAGTGGAACCAATGAAGGAATATTCACATGAATACACTATAAGGTGAACAAAAAAAAAGATGCTCTTAGTGAGAGGCTATTGCAGTAGTACATTCTGGGAAGGAAAAAGTCAGAGTATGCACCAAGATTTTACATGTGACCATTACAAAACACACAAAAAATGAAGAAAAAATGCTCAAGATATTTTACATCTTTATGTCTATTCAAAAAACAGTTTGTGGAATGAAAAGTCTGCAGAATCCCTGGTTATTCTGTTTTGTACAGAACAGCAAAAATATATTAAGAAAAAAATAACTCAAACTTTCAGTAAGGTATTAAACCAAGCCATGGTTCCAAAAAGCAAGACCATGCACTTAGCCTTTATTCATACATGCAGAATTAGTCTAAACACTAAGAATAAGCCCAAAAAACAAGTGATGGAGTTGATAAATCTCAAAAAGAATATTTATTATGCACTGTTATGCACACTTACCCGGTCCTTGTTAAAAACTGCAATCCAATGAAGGAAATGGTTGTACCACAGACTGTTGACAATGCTACTTGGAGCAGTCAAAGTTGTCAGACAATATTTTGGTAAATATCATGACAAAGGAGATCACAGGTGAGGAAGCTAAGGAGACTGGACTGGGGGGTTCTGCAGGAGTGGAGGGGGCAAAGGGGTTAGCTCCAAACAATTCACTATTTATCAAGTTCTTATCAGCAGTGGGCAAACCCTGACAACCTGCTGCTTGGGAGGACATGGATAGAACATGTTTGATGTCTACTGATCAGTAGGGTGCCTTCTTTAGGATGCAAAGAAATATTGAGGCAAAGTCTCCCCAAGCCAAATTCCAGCACGAGACAACATAACTGGAGGCACTCAGCCTCTGAGACCTGGAGTGCTCAGGCAAAGAAACATTTTTACCTCAGTTTTTAATTTTTATTTGATTTATATCAGAAAGAATGTTTAAAAGCTCCCCTATTCACCTACGTGCTCTGCAGTGCTCACACACAGAGAGTATGCAGATTATGAGACAGATTAATGCCTCTCTCCACCGAAATTACTGTAATAGCAAAGCCATTTTGCAAATGACAGTGTAAGTATCAGCTCAGATAATTCCAGAAAATTAATGCTTCAAATGAAATGCAGCCTCAGAACTGAGGGGATACATTTTATAGTTTATTCTTTTTATTCTTACTTTATATCTGTTGTTTAATATGCTGTTACTATATATATCCCATCAGATAAGCAAGACTTTTGCAGTATGAGGGGTATAATTTATTTCTCCCCATCCTGTTTTTCAGCATGAGGATTATACAATCATTGGGCAGCCTTTAAAAAAAATGAAAAGTCTTAGGATCACAAGCTTTGCGTTTAGAATCAGCCAACGTAAATAATGAGAGCTACTGAAGAGAGAAAAGTGAACAGCTTGCAGGGTGAAGTAGAGATCAGAGGCATGCAGCAAGGACAGACTCAGTCTCTCCTAACCTCGAGAAGGGATGGGAAAGCCACACACACCTCCAGAAAGCAATTAATTCATCTTATGTGCCTTTAAATTGCCTTGCAGAGGTACCACTCTCTCCCTGCAGTGATAGATGGAGGCCAAATCATTAGCATGAACTAAAACACTTGATTTTTTTTAATTCTCAAAGTACTTTAGAGACATCTGACCCAAAAGACTATCTGACTCTGCAGGAGAGAGACAAGGAATAAAAGCTTGAGAGAACATTACCAGAATAAGGGTAGAAGGACAAGGTGACTGAAACAGTAATGCAAGTTTGCTGGTTGTTTGCTTTTCAGTTTGTTGACTAATATTGCTATTTTTATCACATACAGAACTGCCTCATCCTATTTATGCTGGTAGTAACTTAATACTACTTACTACTAAAAGCAAACAGTAATTTTTAAACAAAGAGTTTTTATATGCCTCTCAATGTATCCGATTGTACAATCATTGAACAGAAAAGGAAAAATCTTTCTTTATCCAGATCCCTGGAGATTCGCCAGTCCATAGGGAGCTAGACATAGGCTTCAGCCACTAAGAGGAAAGCATCCATAATACATTAAATGAACTAAAAGAAGGAGTTAGATATAAAGCAAAATCAAGAAAAGGAAGAGTAGGGAGCCTATATATCTCAAATACGTTCTGAACTGCAGCACATTTTGATCCATGACTTACACACTGCAGATAAAGAACATTCACTCTTTGTTCGGATACCACTTAGTACACCCAGCTCTTCCAGGCAATGACATCAATTTTAATTTATTATCTGCTTTCTGAGCAATTTGATCTTTTCTCTGCTTTAATGCTGTGTTAGCTGCTTTTGCTACTTCACATTTGAGTCATCATAGGATTTTAATTGTCATAATAATTGCGGTAAATCACATCTTGTGTTGTCTTTTTACTGAATTTTGGCTCCAAGTCAATGTCATAAATGGATTAAATGAGACATTTTATTGTATTTACCTGGTTGCAGAACATGAAAAAAATAGTTTGCAGAAACTCAAGTTCCTAATATGCAAAGACCCTCATGATTAATTGAAGATCTGAAGATCCTTTTCAAGTCTCATCGATTATTAGTTGACAGAGTTAGGAATGTCTAGGTCTGCCAATCCCTTCTGACTGAACTGCTTGATAGGAAACATGGAAATTATAGTCAAAAGGACAAAAATTAAGGAAACAAAGACAAGTCAGAGTATGCAGTCACAAGCTCTTTTTGCTGCTAAAGCTAATGGAAAGCAAAACTACATCCTATCACTTAGGCAATAGTTTCCACTTCTTATCTCCTTCCCTTTCTTACAATTTTATTTGCATGCAATTACATTATTGCTTCAGTTAGGATCAAAAGTGCTTCTCTCTCCTCTTTGGTTTGCTTTGGCTCACTGGTTCAGAAAGGTCTCAAAGCAAGTGAATTAGATTCAAAGCAGGATTCCTCACTGGTCAGTACCACATTCAGCATTTTCCTGATAACCCAAGCACTGTAACAGAGGTCATGCTTTGTTAGATGCCAAGAGGATGTGCAGGACTGCAAACAGAGGGAGACATGAAAATGCAAGATTTTCTTGACAAAGGGGAGAAATTGTCCAGAAAAATGCAAATCAGTAAGCATAAATTCTAGCTCTAGATGAGTGTACACAAATATAACATGGCATACAACCAACTGTGGCAGTAGCCATGCTGGAAAAGATGCAAGCAGAAAAGAATTAGCAATGGTCCACTGCTGTAGAAATTAGTGCTGCTTATACTGCGATATAAAAACGGGCATATAATCTCTACAAGGTATGAAATAATCCTCTTTCCCACTTTTTTCATGAGCTGGGGAGTTTCAGCAGGTCTGATATGTCAGGTGTTGGGTATCACTTTTCAAGAAAGATATAGACAAGTAAAAGAGAATCCAGAGGACAATGCTGAGTAAAGAGATTTGATCTCTGAGCAAAACCTGAAAGGATTGGTATTGTTTTATCTGGAGAAGAATGCTTGCAAGGCACAAAAGAAAATACATTCTCTACATATCAGATGAAATACTAAGAGTTTAGAATGCAGCAAAGGGTTTTGAGAAGTCTTCAGTGTTGGTTAAGCCAGCACAGTCAATTTTTCTGGAGGGTGATGAAAACTGTACAGCACAGTTTTAATCATTGTTTGATTGAAATAATCAGAAAAATAAAAGTTAGAAGGATCCTGGCTTGGAGCAAAGAAATCCCAGTCCAGATGGCAGACACAGCTCAACTGAATGGCCTGCATTTGGCCTGTTATAGCCCAGATTTTTGCTCAGCAGATTACAAAAAGACACACTAAGATTTAATACTTTGCAGATTCTACCAGAAGATCTACATGGGCTTAGTTAGTCCAAAATTTCCACAAGTCACCACCCCTACTGTGTATGCACAGTCAATCTTAGACAGGAGAGGGACTTTCCATATGGATGTGTGATCACCAGACAGCCCTGAGAGCACCACTGCTCACACTATTGCTGTGCTAAATCACTGCACATGGTGCTGCTAATTTGATGATCCCCAGCACCCCCTCCATCCAACTTTCATGTTGTTTTTGAGAAATGGTCAATCAGGTCATTGCTCCTTTCTTCTTCTGCACTGTTTCACCTGACCCTCTGCTTCAGTTTTCTTTTGTTTTTCTGTTCCACTCACCTCCTCTGTTTTCCTTCTATTTGTAGCATTTTTCAGACCCATGACTCCTTTTTCAACACAGTTTGCATCCATTTAAAACGTGTACATGTGCTATTTGCTTTCCCTTCAGCTTTTGCATCTGGAGTTTCTTTTGCCCCTGAGGCTTTGTCAGAGATCATCACTCTTAATGTCAAACATGGAAGGGATTCACAATCAACATGGGCATGCCAACAACTCTGGGTATCTCACTTACAAAAACAATCCAGCACCATGTCAGTCAGCCCACTTAGTTCTCTGTCTCCTGGTCATTGTAGGTTATGCCCAAGCATCTCCAGACAGAGATATGGCTGTACTTCTTGACACCTGACAGAAGTGATGGGGATAAAACAGAATGAAATCAAACCCACTACAATTCAATACTGTTGGAGGAGGTGAGACTGGGTTCTTTGAATGCCAGCATCTGATGAAAGATAAATTCTTAAGCATTATTGTATTTGAAAGACAGCAGTTAAGATCACATAATATACACTACTAGACATTTATACATTTGCTTTGTTTAGGGAAATCTGAAGAATAAAATAGATTGCTGTTTCCATCAAAACACTTCAAGATGGATTTAATAGCGCTGACATGCTAATTGTGAATTGTACTTCACAACATACACTGCAGAATGATTTCAGAAGAAGAAAACATATCATATTAAATACCACAGTGTGTGCACTGTGAGTCATATAAGCATACCATGAACTGGAGCAATACCAGCAACACAACATAAAGCAGATGAATTTAAGCTAGAGGGAGTACAATACCTTTTGATAAGGCCTAGTGTATGACTGAGAATATATACAGCTGAACATACACTGTTAGATTTCTGGCAAAGAAAACAATGTGAATATTTTTTCCTCTCTCCTTCTTCCTTCCCCCAGTGCAACCCTTCAAATTATTTGCATTAAGTCACTAAATAAATATGGTCTTGTTTGTACGAAGAACAGGCAGCTTCAACATCAGTTCCCTGTGCTCCACTGTGAAGCTGACCATACTCCTATTACACAGCTGCCTGCTTTTAGCATCCTAATGAGAACTTTGAAGAATTCAATGACTATTAAATTAGCTTTTCTGAATGTTATCAGAATGTTTCTGAGGGTTTTGCATTATCCTATCAGCACAGGAAGGAAGGAATACCATTCTATCAATCCAATTATTTTCTCTGTGTACTTTTGTCAGGGAAGGGACGGGTCAAGCACATGATATGTCTTCCTCAGGGGAAGAAGAAGAAGGGAGCTGTCATCTTTGGGAATTCAGTACCAGTTCTCTGGAACTTGAAGAAAGTCACTTTTATCAAAGCTTCTCAGCCCTTTCAGTAACTAGTAGCTTTTACTGTCACTGTGGTATTTCCAGAGGCACTGGATCCCACTGAAATAGCTACCAAGTGGACATACAGCCATACAGGATATTCCTCTGTAACCACAGCATGGAGCTGGAATTTAAACAAGTTAGTTTCACCTCCACCTCACATGACAGCACATCCTCTCCAAGGTCTCAGAAGAAGTGGTAGAACAGTCCATACGGCTTCCTCCCTCACTTGAGCTCTGATGCTACCTCAGAAGTGAGATACCTGGATGTAGGGGTGAGGTTGCTAACAGGGAGCCCTCCACTTTCAAGAGAAAGTGCAGAACACTGGTATCTAGTCCTGCACCATCACTTTCTGTTTTACACAGTAACTTGGAGCAATGTCTAAAGCAGTATTGCAGAGAGCAATGTACTTCAGTTCTAGTTCCACAGTTACCTTATGTGAATGCTGGCCATTTTTAAATAGGCATTCCATGAACATGTCTCCTTTCTCTCAGCATTCCTCCTTCACATCCCTGGATACTCACATTTTCCTCTAAAACATGAACTAGAAAGCTTTATTCTTTTGATTTACATTCTGGTAGTTGTTTCCTCAACTCTTTTCTGAGACATTAACAGGTCTCCATTGGTTCAAAATTGTATTCAGTTTCTGAGATGTGTAACAAGCCTGTTAAGAACTGAGCCAGTGACTAGAGTGTGGATTTTTATATATAAATTCTCAGATGTCCCACTGTGCCCATCATTCATCAATAGCACAGTCAACTGCCCTGCTATTAGAAATGGATGATGCCAGCAGGCATGAAAGCACGAGGGACTCTGAGTGCATATTAACTGAATTAAATTGTAAATGTATTAAACTTCCATGAATTCACAGGTTGATTTTGCCTTGTTTATCAACTAAACTTCTGCTGCGTGGGTATAAAAATATCCACATACAAATATATACCTACAAAAAGAGGGAATCAATACTCTCAATACATTGAAAATTTAAAAGAACCAAACCTGCTTAGGTTAGCAGTAATGCAGAAGAATATAATTATTTCTCACAGTGCTTAGATTACCTTCTCTGTTAAAATCTTTTCTTCTGGAAAAGCTTAGCAGTTCAGAGAGCACAAAGAACAGTAAATAAATATGTGGCAGTAGTAATTTACTTACTCATACTACTGGGAAAAAAAATGGTCGTATTTAATGCTTCAGAGAATATAGTGCCATAAGCTTGTCTTTTATTATTTTTCAAATGAAGCCAGAAAACAGTTACCATCCAAACATGCCAAATCCCTAGGTATGTGTACGCCCAGCTAACTTGTGATTTGGCAGTGCCAGGTGCTGTACCACTGCACTGCACAACAGAGGACCTCAGTGACACTGCTAGGTGACAAAACCCAGTCACCATGGAAGAGCAGCACTGTATGTTTCACACAGGAGGCAGCAGCCAGAGGGTTCTACCTTCTTTCAGCATCAATCATGTTTGTGCTAGGCAGGTAGCACCCTGGCACAGAGAGAGGAGGAAGGCAGTGGCTGTGCTCCCATCTCTCATCCTTGCACTCCAGGATGGAGAATTCCCTAAGTCACCAGCTCTCGCTGCACCAGGAGCTTCTGTGTGTGGAGGGATGTCAGCCCCAGGCAGCCTGTGAGAGTCAGAGAGCATTTTCCATTTGGTGTTGCACAGAGGCAAGGATGAAAAATGAAGGTGAGAAAGAGGAGACACAGTTCAGCTATGGCTGGCCTGACACCTGCAGCCAGTGAATCAACACTGAGAGAAGAGCTTCTGCCTCTCTCACATTCATGTCCTTGCTGCCCACTGTCCCTCTATGAGCACAGAGCTTGAAGAGCCACAGAAAAGATTCCTGTGGACAAGTGCTGTGGTTTGTACTCTTGGTGGCTGATGAACAGTGCTTTTTTATTTTGAATGAACCAAATGGTGTTGACTAGGGTGGACCACACAAAACATGCAGCCCTGGGCTTTGTAACACCAGAAAAATGAATCTACTTCAGTTGAACCACTGCAGAGAAGTCCCCCACTGATAGTAAATTAGAGAATTATATACCTATCATGTCTTTTAAGCTGTGCAAAACTAGGACAGATACTTCCCTTCATACTTCTTGCACATTTTTATGTACTTTTATATATGGCAGAGAGATTTCAGACTAAACTCTGAAGGCTTTGTCAAAGTCAGTCCTATATCTTTTTCCTATGTTTATTTTTACTCAGCTGACTTTACACTGACTTTAATTTTAACCCAGTGAACTGGACTAAGCAGAGCTTCTCAGACCCATCTGAGAACAGGGGCTTCTAGCTTTCCCTCCTCCTCTGCTCCTCCAGGGTAACTAGCAGCAACTCCACATAGCTACTTTACCTCTTGCCACCCCACAGCAATGATCAATGCAAGCTAAAAAAGGCAAACAGTGAGGCTATTATTTGAGAGAAGAAACTGCAAAGATGCTCGTGGTCTATGGTGTGTGGAGATGACTCATTCCACAGCACAATCTAATTTCAAAACAATTACAGCAAAATCAAAATCCTCACACAAAGGAGAGACGAAGCACAAAGTCTGGACCTCTGCTGAGCACATGCCTCTATAAAGCTGACATTACTGCAGAGATCACACTGCCATTTAACCATAAAGAACAACTGCCCGTTTGCCTTAAATTCTTCCATGGTAAATTAAAGGTAAAGAAAACAGAAAACAGGGCAGCAGGAGTTCAACTGTGAGTGCTTGTGCACCCAATTTGCTATAGCAATTTAGTTCAAAAAGAGAATTAGTGCTCTTTTCCTTCACTGCAATTTAAAATAAGCAACTCACTGACCAAAGCCAATAGATTATCATATTAATTGGTAACTTTTATTTTCATTATACAGTAAGTGAAGACCACAGTTTCTGTAAATATGTTATTACTCGGACAATTATCCAAAACAATTATACAATGCAATTTTCCAAACAATTATCTAGGAGGGAGATTATCTCCAAATGAATCATGAACTTGTCTATGCAGTGCTCAATATTTATAGTTTTAGTTGCATTGGTTAGCTGTGATTGATCAAATGAGTCATACATTGTTCTGTCAATTCTCCATTGTGAACTATTTCTAGAGCAAATAGCCATTAATTCTAACTTCAGGTGGTGTAAATATCACACATGTGAGCTCACACTTCACATTCATACTCCGTGGCAGGAAAAGTCTGAACTAACCAAAATTTAATCCACCCAAAATGCCACTCAACTGTGTGTGACACTGCCCGCACTTTCTCTTGAAGCAACATTTGCTAACAGTAAAAAGCAAACAAGGCCCATTTCTGAGAAATATTCAGATGAATAGTCAGATTCCTTCTCTTGATCTGAAACTAGTCACTGATCTGGTTGAAAAACAATATTTAAAAAAAATCAGAGTTTTCCATGTTGCTTCAATAAATTACCTACTGTGATCTAGGGCAAAATTGCAAATGTCAATCATGCAAAAAACTTTAAGCTTTTATTTTATGTCTGACTTGATGGGGTTGTTATCTTGCACTTCCATTAAATGTTCATATTTTCTTGAGGTTTAGAATGAGCTTAAATATTCAAACCAAAGCAAAACCAGTCAAAGCAGGCACGTTTTACCTATCCTTGTGAGAAAAAAAAAAAAATAATAAATTCTAAATTAGTCTATAACATCTATTAACTCTGAGTAAAAATTTTAGAAGAGTAGCTGTTCTGAGTCCATACTGATTCCAATATCGTGTTTCATAATTAAAGATAACTGAAGTTTCAGAAAGCCCTAAGAAAGCATATATCCTGAATAGCCAAATTAACAGGGAAGTTCACCAGCAGCTCATTAGTATTTCTGGATCACTGTATTTCTTTCAGTTTTTGGAGATTTCAGGGGTCATTATGCCAAGGGTCACTGAGGTCCAGTAAGTTCTCTGCATTACCTTAAACAGCAAAGTTTAAAAAGTCCATGAATTACACCTCATTTTATTGTTTTCAAACATCACATGCTAAGAGGTTCCAGTTCGATTATTACAAAGACTTCCCATAGCTTAATGGCACTTCCTTCAAAATACTGTTGGGCTGTATTTTCAGATGATTTTCTCTTAGCTGGACAGATTTGACAATACAGATAGGTAACTAAGCCCTAGGGCTAGGCATGAGTTTGACTTCTTAACAATATTGTTTCTAAAAAGAACAGCATATAAAAAGACAAGTTGCTCGGTGCTCTACAGCTTCTATTGACTTTAAACCACAAACTCGTCTTTCCTCCTCTGCTTTCACAGAAAAATTTAATTGGTGCTGAAGTGAAAGATCCCAGCATGACCTGTCTCCACCATAAGCCACTCCAGCTGTGATTGTGAGCAAATTTGCACATTCAGACAGTGCTGCAAGAAAGACCTTCCTAATAAGCTGAGGTTTTGATGGAGAGAAAAAGAAGTGGCTGGTTGGCACAGAGAGAGCTGAGACTCCCTTACCTTTAGAGTTCAGCAAAGTTTTAAGGGCCCCAGTAAAGACCAAATGAAAACAGAATAAGGGCTTGGCAATTTACTCCCCACAGAAGAGTTAGTAAAGGTAGAAGTTCTGTGCTGGACAGCTATTAACCTATCGTTTATTAACCTATATTGTGTAGGCATTAGTACTGCAGCTCCCCACACATTTTTCCCACCTTTCTGACCAGAATCCCACCAGGCATGGGGTTGTTTTGCAGTCACCATGTTTTTGGCTGTGTCATGAGCAAATCTGACATAGCTTTAAACTACCTGCTGCAGCTTATAATGAAAAGCAAGTCACTCAGCCTCAGCACAACACATTCAACTGCCCATCACTGCAGGGTGGGCACACTTCAGGAACTGCTGTGCTGCTGGATGGGCATCTCAGGTTTACAGACACTGGTCTCTTTTCTCTGAGTGTTGCAAAGCAAAGTAATCTGATTAAAAAAAAAAACACAAAACAAACAAAAAACAAACATGCATTAATTTATCTGAGTATTTTGAGCTAGATACTAGGAAAAAGAGGCTGATTATTTTTCATCCTGCCAATGGAGGGCCACAGCATGCAGGTGAAGAGCAACGAAGTTAAGTAATTATCAGAAAGACAGATCAGTCCTTCAAAAAAACAGTGGAGCTAAATGTGAAGATACCTAAAATATTCTGTGTCCCAATAGTCTTCAGAGGAAAAACTGAAGCCTACTGAAAATGGTCTAGCTAGGAAAATTTTCCCAACCTTAGGTACATTTCTAAGTATCTTTAGAGTATTACAGACACATAACAATGTCACATGCACTTTTAGCCAGAGTAGCAATTTCATCTGTTTGTTTTCAAGGTAGGAAGATAAAGACCAAGCAGAAATATATAAGCAATAGAAAAAGCTTTAAAATTTCATGTCTTCATAATTAAAGCATAAAAACAAATTCTTTCCCATAACATCAATTTGAAACAACTGAGTGCCACCTCTGCATGCTCAGAGGAGTGCCTTCTGTAACCAGTGAAACTAGAAAGGATAGACAAAACCATATGTGAAAGGTAGAGCTGGTACATGGCTATTACATTTTCTTTCTTTTTTTGTGCAACTGAATTGCTCCAGAACCTGAGTTTGCTTGTTTGTTACTTAAGGTTCCTGTCATGCTCACTGCTTTCCAGCTCAGACATAAGCAGAGTCCCTGAAAAGATCCCTCTTCCAGTAATGATACTGCAAGGATGGATAAATCAAAATTTTAACTCTTATGTAGAGGTTTATCCCCCGGGTAGCTTGTCTGAAAGCAAGGAGTTTCATGGCACACTAGGAATTAGTTCATTACTAGGAAAGAAGCAAGGTCTCCCTGAGCTGCTGTGTTACAAGAGAAGGTAAAATAACCTGCAGGATGAGTTCAGGACAACATCAATCAAACACAAGTAACGGGTCAAAGATGTAATGCCCTGTGGGATACCCTTACTGCTGATGTTTCTGATCCAATGAAGCATGGATTTACCACTCACTGCAATGGGACTATGATTTCATTGTCTCCTTGTGCTACTCCCGAAGTGTGGAGTACTCAGGTTTTGAAACTTCAGGCACAACTCTGGAAAGAGTGAGAGAAAGAAACTAGTCACAAGTCAGAAAATGTAAACAGCGATTACAAAATGAGCCTTTTCTTTAGAAGGCTTTTTGAACAGAGAAACAGACATGAAAATTCAAGTAGGTCAGACTATTTTTTGATAAGTCTAAAATGTTTTGCAGAGAAGCATTCATTCAAAAGACATTTTAAAGCGGGGTCCATGCCAATTTCATAAGGAAAACAAGGAAGAGAAAAAGGAATCAAAACACTTCCTTTCTCAATTTGAAAACTGACATTTGGATTCAAACATTTTCACATAACAGGATTATAAGGTTGTGACTTTGTCCCAGAATGGAACAAAAATAGATGTATAACCTTCAAAATATCATCATAAAATCATTTTTTTCCTTTGGCCAGCTCTCTAATTGTCTTAAATTATATCATATACCTTAAGAAGCTGTCAAGAAATGTCAATGATTCAAAGACATTATGAAGGTAAGAAAAAAACAAGGTAATTTTTCAAAAATGTAACCTCACTGATTTTGTTAAAACCTTGGTTGATGGCTGTTTTAAATTGCCATTTTCCTCCATATGTGAAACTATAAATCCCTTCTTGCTACTAGATGTTTGTGAATTGCTAGTGATGTCAGATTCTCATTTTCAAGTAGAGAAAAAAAAAAAAAAAGAAGAAAAAAAAGTCATTTTTGACCATACCATCAAATTTGTATTTTCATTAACTATTATTCTGTAGCTGAAAACAGAGTTGTAACTGCTGTTGGACAGGCTTTAACTAGAAGCTTAGTTTTCCTTTCAAAAAAGGTGGGATGACCACAGAGGAGTCAAATCCCTTTCTTCCTGGCAGAATGCATTTGTGATATTGGCAGGTAAGAAATGGACATTTCTTTAGTCTGGAGACCAGCAATGTGAAACTTATGATGGGCCTGACTTTTTATTTTAGTGGCTTTATACAGACAAACCTCAGTTTAGGGATGACTCTAGAAATCCAGTGCAGGCAACGTTGGGAACCACTTGAAAAGGTTTGGTGAGAAACAACCTGACTAGGCAGCCTGTCACTAGAGGGCAATGCAAGACTGCAGCTGTCCCATTCTTTGCACCTCTTGTAGCCCGTGTTCTAGATGAGCCTCATGCTCCCAGGCATTCTCCAGATGCATTGGGCAGCACCTCACCCCTGCCAGCAGCTCACAATATGAACCAGCAATGCTAACCTTTGGATGTGGTGCCTCTGGTTGTGAGCATCGTGAGGAAACCAGATGAAGCTCTGTTTTGCTTTGTAAATGAGACCAAATTCATTCTCAATCTAGAATAAGACACAGATTGAAAAGAATCCGTTTAACTAAACAGAGGGATGCAGGATTTTTCAAAACAAATGGAATGTTCATTGTGTAACTAGGAGACTGTTAATTAGGTCAGGGGACATTGGGATGTAACTGAACCTCCTGGTAAAGTGGCACTGTAGGAGAGAGTAGGCAGTAATAGAAGACAAGCGAGAGCTTGAGGAAAAAAATGATTTCATATAAGCAAAATATATAAGCATTTAATACCAAAGATCACAGTGATTGTTGGACATCTCAAACCAGATCTGTTCACAATCAGTTTTGTCCAGAGAGAGCAACCAACCATGGGTTTGGCACGGGCAGAGTCCAGAGGACACATCAAATCTTGAACTCAGTGCTAAGGTAGAATTAGTTTGGTGCTACTATGTCATGTTACAAGAGCTTGGTCTGAGATACTCAGTATTTAAAGAAAACCCTTATTTTCACAGACATATAAAAAAAATTCTCTTGTTAATGCAGATTAAAATTCTGTACCCAGTTATAAATCAAAAATTAACAACTTTATCTAGGTCAGGGCATTGAAGATACATTAAAGTTTTATCCTCATTCACTAAATTTTAATTTTAATGCAGCATGTCTGACAAGTCTTGTGGGACTACACATAATCCATTGACATCTTTATGTCATTGGTATCAAAGTCTTATCTTTGAGACTCTTGTTTCCAGATACCTAACTGCCACTGGATTATTTTGTCTCTGCAACTGTGTCACTGTCGATATTTCAAAAATACAAATGATGAAATCCATAACTATAAGGGGTTCATACCAGCTTGCTGAAAAATAATTTGACCCAGAAAATAATAAAAAATTTTCTTCTGTTAGTAATACAAGGAAATAGTAATAAAAGGAAATATGTAGGACAGTAAGACACATTCACAACACATGGCAAAATTATTACAAAGGTGTATTCTTTTTACTTGCAGTGTTGTTCCATGACACATACCCACCATTGCCCTCTTGCTTACAGAATTCCCCTATGCACTGGGGTTCAACTGTCCCCATGTTTCACCTCAGTCTGAAGGTGTTGCACTAGCTCTGAAATAACCAAAGTATCACTTTACCCTGCCTTTCTCATCCTGGTCCACAAAAATTTTGCTACTGTAAAAGCTTTAACTTTACATCTTCCTGTTGTGATTTTGCACAAAGACCAACTTCCGGGCACCCGTGACCTCTAACGAACATTGTGCTGGGATGAAGAAAGGATAAAATGCATTCAATAAAATATGTTGTACCTGATTCACATCACTTGGCAGTGCCCTCATTGCATCCATGACTTTCAACCCAACTTTTTAACCTGAATTTACTGAAAATGCTAAATGCTTTTCCTGTCACCTGAAGCTTCCTGAACTGTTTCCTCACTTCTTTCCTTCAGAACTACTGCCCTATATTTTGGTTACCTTCTTCTGTAAGGCATAAAAATGTGATGATAAAACCCCAAGAGTATCCATAAATGTTTCTGCCCATTAGAAATACTGGCCTGGTTCTACCTAAAATAGTTAGGTGGGAAGACTAAATATATGTACCTCACAGCCATAAGGCACTGGATAATTTTTCTTAAGAGAAAAATGTGATCATATGTAAAGGTGCTTGGTATTGCCAATTGACCTCCTAGTTCAAAGTTTAAATGCTACTCCTGACCACAGCTACAACTAAGCCCAGAGTATTTGTTCTTCTTGACATGTCAGGATTACATTTATTGAATTTCATCTTTTCTTTAATTGAATGCTGATTGCAAAATCTTATCACTTTGTAATGTTCCCAGTATCATTCCTCCTTAAAAATAAAGCTCCTACTTGTTTGCTTTTTCATTTCCTTATCCAGTTTTCAGATTGCATTTTCCTGAACACCATAGCTATTCATCCAGAGGAAGGACTAAAGGACAGATTCCTTCTGACATTCTCAGCATGCTGCTGTGAAGACTTCTGGCTTCAAGGACCCCGAATAATGGAAGATGAAAGCTTTTTAGCAGTTCATATTCCCCTCCTCAGGAAATGTCACCAATGAAATCAAAGTAAACCTATCAGGACCAACAAACACACCTGTATGCATTTACATACAGAAAAGAGAACAAAATTATTTTTTGTGATGTAATAGCTTTCTTTTAATTTATTCAGAGAAACCCCAAAATATATATATATATTTATATTTTTTTTTTTGTCTGGGAATGTCTTATGTCTATCAGTATAATGTTATGCATCACTTAGATGCATGCATAACAGAAGTTCCCAAACTCTGATGGTTTTACTAACTTCTACTACAATGCAGAGTTAAGTGATTAGCTACTCATTTCTCTGATTAAAGTAGGTAGCAAGAACATTTCACCAAGGGAAGAGGTGTGAAGGGTATGTTGCTAATGAAAAAAATGTGTCACGAATGAATTGCAATAATCTTAATATTTGATAGTAATCAGATGAGATAAGGAAATTACAGACATACTTTTCCAGCTGCTCACTCTGACACCATACTGATAGGTAAGCTGCTCAAGACTTACATATGAGAGACTTAAAACAGCTAATAATAAATTATAATGAAGCCCTGAACAGGGATGTGTGTAAAATCACTGTGTCTGCATAACATTTCTTACTGCAGGAGGAAAGGCTTGAGTCAGCAGGAGGCTAAAGAGCTAGAGTATTAAAATGAAAATCACAGAATCAAAGAATCACAGAATGACAGGGGTTGAAAGGTACCTCTGGAAGTCATCTAGTCCAGCCCCCCTGCCAAAGCAGGTTCACCTAGGACAGGTTGCACAGGAATGTGTCCAGGTGGGTTTTGAAAGTCTCCAGAGAAGTTCTGTATCATCAGCAAACTTGCTGAGGGTAATTTCCCTTCATCCAGGTCATTGCTGAGTACGTTGAACAAGACTGGACCCAGCAATGATGCCTTTGAGTCAAAAAATGAGCTTTTTGACTTGAGAGACATAAGAGAACTGGGAGTCCCAGTGAAAGCCAGCAAGCAGAGCACATCACCCACCTGGCCCTATAGCAAGAGATGCAAGTCCTCTCCTAGCACCATGCCTGGACAGGAAGGATGTGAAGAAAGCATTTGGGCATCGTTACCTCTAAGGATTCAAGCCTCTACTGCAGGGTAGGCCAGTTAGCTTTACTGTTAAAAATGTCAGGATAGGGTTGGAAGCTGAAGTAATATTGTTTAATAAAACTTGGCTGGGTCTTAGACTTTAGTGGTATATTAAGACCTAAAAGCATTTTAGCCAATACCTTGGACTCTAATACGGAATTCAAAATACAGACCTTCTGTTCCAGCTCAAGGAAATGAATGATGCATCAGTTTGTCACCCTTGAGAAATACTGTTTTCCAGGTGCCTGCACACAGCCCTTGGGGTGACTAATTCTCTTTATCTAAGTTTGAAAACCCCAGCTTCAACAGATGCTACTACTAATATTTTAGCTGGGGTCAGGAGTGCATTTTTGAAGAGACTCTCCTGATCATTCCCCTTTTCTTCCTTTTGTTTTTCACTGCATGGCAATCTTGGAGCACAGGCTAAATTCACTTGGGTTGAAAATAAACTGGGGTGCACTGAGTGTGCTGCATATGCTCATGGTGTTTATTCAGTGGGATGGAAGTGTATCTCTGAGGTGTTATTGTGGATGTTGGGTCTCATTTATTCTCTGCTTTTCTCTCCAGGATGATCCCCACCTGCTAATTTAAACCGAACTCTACATCACAACTGGAAAATTGGGAAAACAAACTTTTAAGACAGGAATTGCTTTAACTGAAGGAAACATTTGAACCAATAGGTGTTCACAGAACAATTAAGTGTATTCTTTGGAACACTATTTTAGTCTTCCTTAAAAAAAGGTTGGAATAATGAAAGATTAAAAGTATTTATTTATTAAATAATGAAATATTGGTGCACTGTATCCATTTCCTTCCTTTTTTTTTTTTTGTTAGTAGTTGATTTTTCATTTCAGTTAAAATCTGTTTGATATTTGGAAGCAGCAAAGAGGCATACATCTGTTGAATATCGATTATTCATATGCAAGCTGTGGTACCTAATTACAATGCATTATTCATAGTACCATCACAGATTACCATGGCTGATTCTTGGTCAGTCATGACCTACTTAATTAGCAGAAATTTAACAATTCTATTGTTTGACTTGTACAGCATATGCCTTTCAACTCTCAAACACACTCCCTCCCTAAAGCATAGATTAAAACCAAACTCTATTGATCAAATCACAAGCAGGCAGCTTTTTGTAAGAAAGCAATATTCACAAACTGAGTGTGTTACAGCATATGAAAAACTGACTCACTCCTCTAAAATCAAAACACAATATATCTGAGGAACTTCACCATGAAAAGCTTCACTCCTGAATAATTTGAAGAGTATTTTTAGGTATTAATGTGGGTGTGGGGGAAAAGCCCTCATTGCTTTAAAATCTGCCTTTTGTCTAAGCCACTATTTCAAGAGATAGTATTATGCAATAAGAACCAAGAAAGGAAAAGAGTCTAAAACCAACTGATTTAAACCAGTTATAGTAAAACAATTTCACACAGTCTGTACAAGGCTCTGTCTTAGAAAACTTCAGAATTATTTAGGTATATAGTTAAGTAGATCATTGACATTTATGTTCATATTAGATGAAAATGTAATTCTTCCTTTCCAAACAGGTTTACACCAAATTATTCTGTCTCTACCAGTAAATCTCAATCCATATTCTGTTATTACTCAGTCTTAAATACCAAATTCTGAAATACAGGAATCTTTAATAGATGTTCTTGCTACCAGCTTTAGATTAACTGCAGTCCTTTGTGTCATAGAGTGGCCATTATATCAAAGAAAAAATCCATTTCTGTCCAGGAAAGGGCCTGAGCTGGTACCTGAGAGGTAGTATACTACCTACACAAGAATAATGAAACAGCAGAGGAAAGCCAACATTTTTTCCACAAACCTCAGAGACAATTTCTAAGGGAGAAAAGACTATTTACTTTCAGTGCTGCTTGAAATTCTCAACCCTCTGCTTAAGACTGCCAAAAAACTTACACATACTGGGTTGCATCAGTAGGAATTTCCAAACCAATGTCTTGTTTCTGAGGGCAGCCATTTGCAAATATCAGGTGAAAATGCAAGGACAGAGAAGGCACATGGTCATGCTTCCCTCTCGTATGAGCTCCTCTCTTCTGGCACTTTGGGGGTCACTAAACTATAAAGTTACATCATCATCATCATGTTAAATAGGTTGTCAGACAAGTTTTTTTCCCATAAATTTCTTGAACAGCCTTTTAACCATTATATTTTGTTCACTGGCAATCTCAGGTTTCACTTTTGGATGAATGCTCAGTGTGGTTTATTTTAAACAGCTTTCACTGGGTATTCCCTGGCTCTAGAAGAGAAGTGCAAGAAGCAGTTATGACAGGGAGGAAAAGATTGAAGGAAATCAAATCACTGCCTCAAGGGACTTATAATCACAGAGGGTTTTTGATCATATTGGAAAACTTGTCCACTCTTCTGTGTGTATACTTACCTGGATACCAAATCTTATACAGCAATATCTATGTTATTGAAAGTCTGTGTAAAACAAGGCTTAAATTCTTTGCCATGGCTCCTAGTTGTAGCCTCTACTGCAACACATCATCCCCAAACAAAGACTCCTAACCCTCAGTAAGGGGTGACTTTGCACAGGTAAGACAAGAAAAAGAAAATCCACAACAAATTAGAGGGTAGCTTGAGAGCTCATGTACCAAGCCAGAATTCTTCACAGGGAAATCTCAGTACACCATAGATGCCATCAAACCCTAAGAAGGTGGTCTCTTAGGACAGCAGAATCTTAACAATGAGAAAAATAAAGTTTTTGTATTTTTGTCTTCTTCTGGACAAGGCTGGCTGGGGAAGTTCAGTGCCTGCCTTTTAGTTCCATTCCTCTGAATAACACCAACACAGTAGATATGACAAAAGGGGAAAGTTGGTTTGCAGGAAGGGTGGTTGCAATAATCTGCATCCTAACAAAAAAACAAAAGAACAAAAAAAACCAAACCAAACCAAAACAAAAAAAAAGGTATTTTCTTCAGTAATTTATTCACTGAAAGGTCACTTTAGTGGCTGGCAGGCTTTTCATGAAGTCCAGAGTTCCACCTCAAAAAAATACTTCACATTTAAGCATATAACTGATCCAACGCTCAAAATTAAAAGATATTTTAATATTTTAGCTAATCACAACAACACACATATTTAAACTTATGTTCCAAACACAATAACAATGTGTTTGGAACAAATAATAATAATAATAGGGTGGCTATCTATAAAGTTCAAGGGTGACACCTTTTTTTGCCAGGAATACTAGGACTTGTGGGAAGACACCTAAAAATTTTGATATTATTGGCTCACCACCTCTATTCACCTGTCAGGTGCTGCACCATATTTAGCAACTCCTGTCACTTGCTTGAGGGCATTTGTCATTGGCTTGCCATTTCTGTGCATTCCTGAATATCCTGCAGCTGCTTCTCTGAGAGTGAGTCATCCAAAACTGTTAAATCTGGAAGCTAGCCTTAGTTTGGCTCCCAGCGAATTCAACACATATGACGAACCATCAACACTTGTGTGGAGGAGTTAAAGGGACTTGCAGTTAGACCCTAAAGGTCTGTGGGAGGGTACAGAGCAAAACAGCTGCACACTTTGCACAGTGTGGGTGATCAATAATGCCCCTATAATCTGGCACCATGTTATTAAACTGCAATCCAACTGTGGTGAGGGACCCTTGCTTGAGGGGCAAGAAGCATCCTGTCCTCCACCACAAGCAAACTTAATGTGATCAACACTCAAGGTATGCAGATGTCTCCATTCTGCTGTATCCAGACGTGTATTATTATAGTTGTGTTACACCAGAATCAAAATCAAATTTAAGATCAAATCTCAGCAAACTAGGACAAAATACCAAGTAGATATGAATGTTATATACTTCAAATACTATATGCAAACATATATAAAATTACATGATTGTGCATATGAAACTTCTCACTAAGGAAGGTGCCTTTTAAGTAAGTATCTTAACAATCACTTCAATTTATTTGTAATTGATCATATGTATACCATTGAGAAAATCTAAAATGGACTTCAGATGGACATAAATTACTTCCCTTTGGGATCTTCTTAAAACTCCAACATCAAATAAAATTATATTTGTCTTGAAGGAATTCTTTCCAACAGCAATAGCAAATAAACAGTAGCAACACATTTATTTATACACATATGAGAATGAAAATGAAAAGTTATATTCTGTATTTCCTCAACTGTTTGCTGTAAATAATGCATTTTAATATTGCCAGTGATTATTATAAATTATTATTTTATTGATTGTAGTTCAGTGGCTTCACCTACAATTATGTTCTCAGACACTATTTGAATTTTGCCTGGGGAGGTCCAGGTGGTAGTTTTGCTTAGTTTTAAACATTTGTCTCCTTTAGAAAATCTGATTTGGATATTAGATAATCTTCTGAGTGGTAAATATCAGTGTCCTATATACTTTATGTATTTCAGTTCTAAAACTGAACAATTGAGTGACATTCTAGTATTTTATATGCTTCATTCTATTACAATTCTTTGCTTCATAAACTTCTGAAAATGATAAAATCTTGTCTTGAAGGAGTAGCTTTTAAACGTGACCATGAGGTAAAATACCAAAAGCAGCCCTTCAGACTTTTTGTGTAAGCAGTAGGGCAATCATCACAAAGAAGACCCAAGAAGTCTTAGGAGTGAATCAATTAGTGGTAACACATTTTTTGTTTGATTGTCTGCTTGTTTTTTTAGTTTTTAAAGAAAATAGTATACTTAGAATGTATATTATAGGCTACTCACTGGACAACATATCTTTCTCTCTCACAGACTTAATTTCCTGCCCTTCCTACTCACAAGACTGATTTCAAAATTATTTCACCGTCTAGGCCTTTTTCTATTGCAGAGGAATGAGTCTAGGCAGCCAAAGATAAGCTCAACTACATTTATATTTCAAATCCGGATTTTCCTGCAGCTTCTGCTCTTTTGGCATTGTTACTGTTCCTCAGTTCCTATTCTTCCCAAATCATACCTTAGAGCCTTTCTGCTACCTAGCACTGGTCAGGCCAGACACAATTCCCCTAGGGGTCTGGAAGCAGTCAGGAGAGACGGGTTCTCTCCTCTGAGATTCCTGTTGCAGAATTGGAGAATATAATTCATCAAAGTCTTGAAAAACTAGAAGTGTCAAACTTGGGAAGTTGAGTGGTGATTCCATTACTTGAAGGAGGCAAGGCTGAGAGCTTCATTTTATTGAATTTATTTATCTATAGCTCTGCAGTTCTTAAGAGCTTAGAAAAGCTGTACATTACCGTTTATGCAGAGGCGGTTCTCAGCCACAGTTTGAATTATTCAAGGTGATTTCAAGGCACATGCACACATATATTCTCATACAGAAAGGAGGAAATAATGCAGGTGACCAAAGAAGAAGCCTAAACATAGCAGTGAAACAATGCTTCAGAAGAAATGTGAACTTTTCTGTACACATTTAACCAACCTGCTCTTTCTAAAGCCAGAGGAACATTAAATCAGAAATCTATTGGTTATAATCATAAAAAAAGACATTAAGATAGTCCTCTTTGAATGATGAAAAAAACAGTCCTTTTGACAGAATGTATTGGAAGAAAATGCCAAAATTAATGACACAAACTATTCTGAATAGGGAATACAACCAGTTATAGTTTCAAAGCAAGCATTTCCTCTTATTTTTACATGTGTCTTGAATTATTTAAGCCCCTGAGTGCTGGCATACCTTTTCATAATATAGCATCCAAAAAGAAATAAACAATGGGCCACAGCATCTCCTAGCCGGGACTATACATCAAAGACAAAACTTTTTCTCTTTCTTCCCACTGATGTAAAATAGACAGTGTTTACCTCTTACTATGCATACAGCTTGCTCAACACCTCTAACACCTAGAAAACATGTGTTTCCCATTCTCATAACCTCAGGTCACAGTGTGAGAAGTTGTAAATTGCATCATAAACCTCACTGATCACAAGGGTCATACAACCACAGTAATACAGAAGTTGAAAATATATTATCTGCCGATACTCGTGCTGATTGTAGTGTTTTGTTAACCTGTGAAACATTCAATTTCAAGGGACTTGATGCTGCATGCACTGCAGATCATTTAAGACCGACCCACTGCCACTGATCACCTCCCTTCAGGACTGTGGATACCCACATTCTAAGGCCATTCCTGCTGGAAGTGTCTGTGACCATGTGTACAAGAGAATCTTGAAAAACCCATCAGTTTAAAGGCAGAAACATCGGGTTGAAATCAAAACCCAGTGGAAGTGAATAAGTAGAAAAGGCAACCACTGGATCCATGGCAGAAAAACACTGGCCTTAGTTTTTTTATATATATATATATATCTTGCATCTGCACTGGAAAACAACAGCCAACATTTTCAAGAAAATACGGCATGGGCATCATCCAGGCCCAGCAGCAGGAGCCTAGCAGGTCAGAAGCACCACAAGTCTTCTGAGCATGCATGGGGTGGAAGAGCAGCATGGTCTTTGCCTTGTATGGAGTCATCCCTCCATACCTCTCACCAAAGCTTGACAAACACTGGAGGAAGATCTTTTGGTGGTCAGGAAAGAGGCTTTGCCTTTTTTGTTTGGTTGTCTTGGTTTTCCAAGCAAGACTTTGACAAACCTCTGAGTTCATCCCACTTAGAATAATTTCCTCCCCTCTAACATGAGTAGGCCCAAGACTTTAAGTAAAAAAATAATGGTATCTCAATATTTATGTGTGGGAAAGCACTGTCAGTTGCATATGTCAGGGCACCCAGGGCTCCCAGAAGGCCTTACCTGCCTGGATACTTTTCTGTGTAACCTGGTCTAGGTGATCCTATTCTAACAGCAGGGGTTGAACTAGATGATCTTTCAAGGTCCCTTCCAACTCCTAACGTGCTGTGATTCTGTGAAGGTCAGGAACATCAGGGGCTCCTCATGTTTGGGGCAGCAGGGCAAGGCCTGGTAGCCATGGCCCAAGCCACCCCCCAGCCAGGAACAGGGCAGCCAGCAGGCACTGGGGCAACCACAGTCCAAGACATTGGGCACGCCTCAGGGGATGAGGACAGGCATGGGCTGAGACTGGGCTGGGCTGTGGACCTGCAAGTGGGCCTGGCTTGGCAGGGCCCATGGCCTTGCAGGGCTGTGAGGAGCTGGAAACCAGCTCTGCTGCAGCATTGCTGGCTTACGGCACTGCAGTCTGATCTGTGGTCTTGGGCAATGGGCAAGGGAGGGGGAGCCCTGAGGGGGTTGGGAAGGGACAGTGAATCCTGGTGTTGCCCTCAGAGCCCTGACTGCATGGGACATTATTTCTGTAGCTTTAGGCCAAGGATTAGGGAGTACACATAATCTGGTTTTCTCCACAGTTGAGCATTTGCGGCTTTGATGCAAACCGACACGAAGCACTATCTCCAAATAGGATTTGTTGGTGAACATTTGGGCTGTTTTGAGGAGTGGTAGCATTGAGTAAGGCTGATTTAATGTTTTCTTTTTTGCACAGACTTCCTTTCTAACTATTGTGCTGATGACAGGGACAGCTTCAGGCATGAGAAGGGTGTTTCTAGCATCTAATGGATCTGAGGCAGCAGATTGCTACAGCCAGGAAAACACATGGCCTTGTAGGCTGGCTGTTGAGTCTGAGGAATATACACGTAGGAAAGAAGCTATTGCTGGGGAAGAGTGGGTGGAAAGGCAGAGATCTTCCTAAGAGCAGCACTCCTAAAACCTCCAGGAATATCCTCTCCCTGATAGTATAGCAGCAAAGCTCAGTTTCCCTGGGCTTTCCCTCTTTGCACCTGAGACATGACCATAGAATCTGAGAATTGCAGAATGGTTTGGATTGGAAGGCACCTTTGAAGATCATCTAGTCCAAAATCCCTGCCATGGGCAGGGACATCTTTCACAGTATTAGGTTGCCCAAAGGCCTGCCCAACCTGACCTTGAACACTTCCAATGATGGGTCCCTGTAGGTAATAGGTGCTGCCTGGCACAGATTCAGTTCTGGCTCTGGTCTCTTCAAGACTGCAAAGTTTACTTTTTCATTGTTTCCTGAGCAATGAAGTGTGATGATGCTGGAACTCCTTCAGACTTAAGGTCTCCTACAGATTATTAAAATGTCCACCTTAGTGAGTACTGTGATGCAACAGCAGTGGATCTTCAGAGAGAAATAAGTTCACCACAAAGAAAATTATCCATCTGGGCAGATTCTGAAGAAACTAGTGAGTTTGGACTTCCATAGAAGAACAAAACAGACAGGAAAATCTAAGAAACACTGATGTCTTAAGCAACTCAAAAGCTAATTTTGCGTTCAGTTTTCAGTAAGACTCTTACTGGGTCTTGAACATATCCTCTTATCCTCAAGTCCTGTGAAACTGTGTTAATAAGCAGGGTATCAAGCAAGTTTGTCCTCATGTGCAGTAAGATACTTTACACACAGCTCAAAGGGGAAGATATTCTCCCATTCCTCAGTGAAATTTTTATTCAGGTGTTAAAAGTTTAAGATACCTAGTCAACTTTTGAAACCAGCTGAACTCCATTCATTTCACTCTCCCTCTCAACTTTCTAGTAACTAACATATTTACTTTTAATCCTGATGGAATTTCAGAGCATTCAGGATTGTTTGGGTTTTTTCTTCTAAAATAAAAAAAAACCCTGTCAGATGGGTTTGTCACCTTGTGATTCTACCAAACACTAGAGCTGTAGAATAATGTAGATCAATAACAGTACAGAAATCAGAAATGGAGGAACATTTTTTCTGTTTGATTTGTTACCGTTATTATTGTTATTGTTATTTTTGTGTATATTAAAGTCGCCAAAATAGAAACAAAGTAAGTGGCTATTGTAAGAACCTTTTTTTGATTGCTAGAGATCTGGGTGAATTGAAACCAAACCAAAACAAAAGTTTGCCACAGATAAGTACCCAACTTTTTCTGTACTTTTGCCAAACTACAACATAGCAGTGCACTGTGATAGTCTTCCACAGACCCCTCTCCTGATGTTCCCAGGAAGGCTCCCTGACACGCAGCTTCACAGCAATCTACAACAACCTACACAAAACCGGGGAGCTGTTAATTAATGTGAGATTGTCTTTATCCCAGAAGGTTACCAAGAATTTCCTAACAGGATGAAAACATGAAGTAGAACAGAAAAGCAACTGAGATTAACTGAGGGCATCAAGAAGCTGAGACTGCCTGTGTTGCAACAGATGCAAAGTTTTGTTCCCCACAGAAACAAAATGCTGTCACAGTGCAGACAGAAAACATAAGCTTGTGTTGACAATTTGCCTTATTTTTCTTCAGTGTAACCTGCTGCACATTATCATTCATCAATTAAAATTAGCTGAACCAAAGGGACCCTAAATGCAGGCATCCTTCTATACACTTCTATCAGACAGGACAGGAGATTAGAGGTTATCTTAACCAGGATAGTTCCAGTAATGTTTCTCACTCAGAGTTAGAGCAAATTTTTATTCCACTCCCACTTTTCCTAGAGGGAGAGAGAAGTTATACTGCATGTAAGAGTTTTTCTCCTGAAAAAATTTTCTCCTTATGCACATTAAATAACAAGGTAGTGTTCCCCATTCAAAATGCTGCATGGCAGTGCACAAACTCCAAGGAGCCTATAGGCTAATCAAAAAGACACAGAAGGTTATTTTCAGAATAATACTACAAAAGGATATTCATAACTAACCAGAACTTGTGCCTTTTCAAAGTCCTTGGCCAAAAGAGATAGTTTCAGTGTATTTTACATAGATAGGAAAAGGAAAGGGAGTTCCAGTGTTAGAAAAGAGTCTGCTGAGAGGAAGGGACAGGTTGTTCTCAGCAGGCTTGAACATGAACAAACTTACAGGCAAGCTTTGAACCCTTACCTCATAATTGGTGTTGATATAAGAAGAGTGACTGTGTGCAAGAAAGGAAGATGATACCCCCATCCCTGAGGCATACTTCAAACCTGATTGAGAGAAATTTTTCCCTTGGTATAGTCATTTCTACTTTAGTGAAACTCCAGCATAAGCAGCATTTTATATGCACTGCAGAGGGACTGGAATACTAATTTCTAAATGGAAAATGATAAACATCGTCCTATATTTAGGCTTGTGGCTGTGAAAGGGAAGGCAGGCATGGCTGGAACTCCAAATAAAAATGCTTCTGCAGAGATGAAGACATTAAATAACCAGTAAAGACACAAGTTCTTTATGACAAATAAATCCCAAGTATTTCTGGTCATCGCTTTTGATTGTGCATTTGGATATTCAAAAAGTTATTACATCCCAAATGGCAGAACATATTTGAATAATAAACTCCTTAATATAAGGATATGATTATGTATAAATATCTGCCTATCACAACAGTGTGCTTGAACTATTGCATCTTTAAAATTATATTAACTACCCACATATGTCAAACTTGAAGTGAGATTAATATAAGTAAGTTTCTCATTAACTTCCCTTCCTGCATTGTGAAAACGAGCCATGAACATATTTCAGAAGGTATGAGGGTAATTTGGATAAGCTACCAAAATGTTGGTGTTTGCCTGATTTATCTTTCGAGTCTGATCCACAAGCCTCATAATCCTGAAACTTTGCTCAATTCAGCAAGGTTTTCTTGATTTCATAGATCACACAGAAATGAATGAGAGTTCATGACATCCTCATGCCCCAGGCAAAGGATGTACAGACCCTGAAAGATTGGATTTTTTATCTAAGATGTTTGTATCAGCAGTCACTTTTCTACCATGACAGTCTTCAAGACAGAAAAGCACATTTTTAATTAGTCTTTTATTATTATAATTATTTTTGGAACGTTGGTATCATAAATTATGTCTGTTCTGCCTGCCTATTTCAAAAGCTGTGATCCAGAGATGCATAAGGCAGACAAACTGATAACCTCATCTTTACAATGTCTTACAATGACTGTTCACCTTTGTCTCAAAAAGTTACGTCACACACCCCAGGTTAGACAGACAGAAGTTTCTCTTCCTTCTTCTCTTAACCAGCATAGGGATGCTGGACATGTAATATACTGGTATTTTTATCATAAGCATGCTGGTTTTGCTGTCATCTAGTTCAGAGTGTCACAGGATGGGTGGGCAGGGCACAAGAGAGACTGATCCCTTCAGTTTGGGTTGGATAATGATCTGTCCCTGAAATAGAGAAGAAGGGAGACCCTCTTTCTGGGGCACATGTGAAAGGAAGGGACAAGAGCAACAGCAGAAGCAGCAGAAGTGAAATAATGAAGGCAAAATTCAGAAGAGACAGGACTGCCCCACAGCTACAGCTTTCTGGGGGTGACAACACACAGTTCAGGAGGTGGCAGCAGTTTCAGGCTGTGGTTTAACCAGACTCAGCTGAACCACCCTCTGTGTTTCTGCAGTAATGATAACTTTTCTTCATGTTTGTTCCCAGACACGTTCAAGGCTGTTTCCATCATAACATGCAGGCATGATCCTTGCAGGCAGTGAACAGCTCTGAACTGAAATGCACTAATAAACTCACCACTGGCAATTTAAAGACACCTAAGTTTTATCAGCTGCAGTAAAAAGAAATCAGTCCACCTAAGTCTGTAGGGGTTTATGCTAGTGCTAAAATAGATTGGAAACTTACAGACTATTAGAGAAAATAGGATTTTTTTTTTAAAGATGCTACTTTTTTCCTCCTAAGGACCTCTCCATCATACAGCCACATCCAGTGGTGAAGGACTACTGGGAAGCAGTTACTTCTGATTGATTTACCTGAACTTCATATAAATTATAACAGTTTCTCACCAGAAGAGTTTTACATCTGTCACTCACTTCTGCACTGGTAGCACTCTACACCCTCACCTCTGTTCAAGGCTCGGTAACTTTCTGAATGTGATGCAAAATGTATTTGACAGAAACCACTCCTTTCATTTAAAATCAATAGCAGTCCATCCACTTCACATGCATAGATACAAGGACTGTCACCTAAATGACAGAGTAAATGAAATTATCCGTAAAATTCAGTCTTAAATGGATGGTAATTATTCAAGACATCCCAAGGCACTTTATGTGCAATAAGCAAAAAAAAAGGGAAAATATCCTTGCTTCTTAATGCATATATTTAAATTCCAATATCTTGCCTTAAAACAAAATAAAATAACCAAGCAATCAGCTGCAGAATAAGTCTGCTGAAAGGCACACACAAAGTCCTTTGCTTTCCTATAAGGTTGACAGTAAGTCTTAAATGGAGAACGTGCATCTCTCTTATGAGGAACTTATCGTTTTCCTACCAGGTTGCACATATAAACCAGCACATGAATGAACATACACTTTTCATCATCAGCATGAATTACGTAGAAAGAAAAGAAGGATTGTGTATATGTCCTTCCTTGGGAAAAGATTATATTTACATCAATTTGTTCATGGCTTAAGCCATTTCTTTCACATGTCTTCAGCTAAACAGTCCTGTTGTCTCTTCATTCCTCTTGCAAATTAGACTGTCACCAGGTCATGCCTTGCTGTTCAGTTATTTTTAGCCTTCTCATTACACCTGGAAATGTTTGCAGTTAAAGTGCTGCCATCTGGAGTTGTTAATGGCATGCTGGTGGAAATGTAATCACTGCATGACTTTGCTCTGCACTTCCCCAGGGTGCAGAAAAATGTGATACACTTTTAATTCATGTTAGTTTGCGCTTACAGCTGCTCATCATCAGATGTGATAATATATATAATTTGGTGCTCTCCTTCAATATCTTGCCATCAAAAATTACCTTTGCCGTATCAACACTTGCTACCATCACCAAAATACACCTGTAGACACCAAAAATAGCTTAGTGGAACCTGCTTATTTTTTTTCTATACAAATTTAGAAGCCTTTGAAATCAAGATGCAATTATATTTGTCTTAGTAGAAGGTTCCTTTCTAGTTTCTATTGCCACTAAGAATGATTTTGGGATTCAAATTTATCTCTGCTTTTTCCCTCACTTTAAGCTGCAGAAAGGAGATTTTAGCTGCATTGTCTGATTTGTCTCTGCAATGTGATAGCAGAGAATAAAATATTATTGTCTTAGGTACAGCAATTTATAAAGCAGGACCCCAGATTCTGCCTTCCAACCAAGGGCTGCTCAAGCTCTGAAAAGGAAACTATAATGTAGGTGCTTTGCTGTTTGTGTGTCATTTGTTGTTGCTTTGGGTTTTTTTTAAGCATAGTATTTTAGCAGGGAATAATCAAAATCATGCTCATATTCAAAACAAATGGAGGAATTACAGAAAAGAAAGAAAAAGCTTCAATATGCATGTAACTGAATAATTCATAGGGGAAGAAAACACATGGAGCATGTACCCTGTTGTACAGAAGACCTATAGTTTCAGGTGATAAGCAACATTATCAGTCACAGCTCTCATCATTCATAGATTCATACAATGCCTTGGGTTGGAAGGGACCTCTAAAGGTCATTGAGTCCACAGGGACAACCTCAATTAGATCAGGTTTCTCAGAGTTTCATCAAGCCTGACCCCGAATGTCTCCAGGGATGGGGCCTCCAGCACAGGACATCTTAGGCAAACCTAAGCTGTATTTTCCATATTTGCTTAAATGCTTTAATGGCTATCTCTGTGTTCCTTAAATATTCTTTTTTGTTTGTTTGTTTTTTGGTCTCAAATCCTATCCTATATACAAGCAGAAAGAAAATACACTTATAGAAACAGAAAAATATTACTTTTCTAGAGCAGAGATGGCTTTATTTGGAAAAAAGCTACTCTGCAGATGTGATTGGCCATTGAAATGGAGGTGTCACTAATGCAAGTGTTAATGTTAATATTCTGCCAAGAGATGAACAAGGGGCTTGATATTAGAGGATACATACACAAGAAGATGTGAAAAGACATGTGGAGAAAAGCAGCATTTGGTTAAGTATCTACATAGCCCAGAAAAAAAAAAAAAAAAAGAAAAAAGAAACTGGGAGCCTGTTCCCATTACTAGAGTAGCAAGTTCTAAGTAATACAAAGAAACATCTTTGGCTGAACTTCTTTTTCCACGTTTTAAAAGCACACACCTGCAATTCTACTATCTTTGGACCACAGCTGCTCTGCTTTGCACACCAGGCTTAGCTGAAAGAAAAGATACGAAATGTTGCTTTCAGGGAAAAATGCAGGTACAGCATCTTAACACGATATGCTAGGATAAGAAGGTTGTGTTACAAGACTGGTGACAAACTTTGGCTTTATAATTTCAGTATGAAAAATTCTACTGAGTTTTTATTCTGAGATTTGTACTCTTAAAGGAGGGAAAGCTTTCTGAGCAGGTGTTGTTTTAATTTTGTATTTTTCACTACCCAAATCTATTTCACAGAATTTCCTAGGCTAGAAAAGACCATAAAGATCATCAAGTCCAATCACTAACCTAACACTGACAAGTCCTTGAGTAAACCTTATTCCTAAGCACTATGTCTACATGAGTCTTAAATACCTCCAGGGATGGGGACTCAACCACTCCCCTGGGCAAGCCATTCCAATACCTGATAACCCCTTCAGTAAAGAAATCCTTCCTAGTATCCAATCTAAACTTCCCTTGGTACAATTTCAGGGCTTGTTCTATAACTTGTTACTTGGTTGAACAGACCAAGTAATTTTAATTGCCAATAAATCAAATAATTTTTTTCCACAGCTCTGTTTTGGCCAGTAACTGGTAAACAATCTCCCTACCTTTATGTCCACACATGATTTTTTTTAACCTGTCTTTCTCCTCCTGTCCTGTTGAGCAAGGGGAATGAATGAGTGGCTGGGTGAGCATCCAGCTGCTGGCCAAGACATTATAAACACACCACAATCAGAGTGGAGGAACCAAAGAACACCTTTTGCCACCACTTCCCAGCTTCCATCATCTCACATCACAGGTATGTCTTACCCTGCTAATGCAGCTTGGGGTAACAGCAAGTAGCCATTCCTATAGCTGGACACCTCTGAGGAAAGAAAATTCCACTTTATAATCGAGAAGCAACTGATTTTTAGTTCTGCACTGTGATGAACTTTTTGAAACCAAACAGAGAACAGTACAGCAGGAGGTTAGGATTCAATGCTTGTTTTAAGCAAGTTAGAGTGATACAGAAAAATTACTGTAATATAATAGAAGCATATTTTTCTACAAATAACTGTAATTTGAAATCCTATAAAGCACCACATAGGGAAGACTAAGTTTTCTACTTGCAGATATGTAAACTAAACTTAGTAAACAGACAAAAAAGTACAGGTTAATTTGGGTACAAGATGTGTGTATGTTACTATTACATTAAAAATAAAAACCTTGTCAACTTCAAAGCCTGTGCTAACCCACAATCCTTTTGTATTACTTTACATACCTTGGAGGACCCCTAAGCTTTAAAGTCAAAAAGTACATCCAAATTAATTGAAACATGAACAGAAACTGTATGAGGTCATCAAGGCAAGGTGGAAGGGACATCTTTCTTAATTACTGAGAAAGAAAATCTATTTTCTTAAGGAGATGTTCTGTTTACATCTAGGTTATTTTATCCCAGTCCTTTCACCTTTCTTCACTTGAAAGTGTGGTTTTATTTCTCTTTCTCAGTTTGTTTAATCCAATTCCCTCTTGAAACAATTTCTATTTATTGCTGATGCATACAGTTTGCTACAGCCTCCCCTTATTTGAACACAAATGCTGTACTTCAATGGCCTGTCTACTAGTTTCCAAGTCTACTTGTCAACTTCATGGTATGTGATTTCATGCTTTTGAAGCAACTAGTCTTAAACCAGGGAGAGGTATCAATCTATAGCAATCCTTCAGTATATTTCATCCCACTGTGAGATGCCCTCTTAGCTTCAATTTATCTATGCTGTCTAATATACTACAGCCTGTAGCTAGGTCTGTCTAATCTGTCTTCATAACTCATATCCTCACAGTCCTAAGTGCTTATACAGTTCTTCACTGCAGTCTCTTCAATCTTGACAGCAGGTTTTCCAATATGAGAAAGGAAATGCTCATAGCATTTAGAAGTTGGGTGAAGCTTAAATTACATTATTATAGGTTTTATAATAAACTAAAGACTCATTAGAAATAGTTCGAATTACTCTTCTTTTTCACATGTTCTTAGAGAATTAAATAAAGATAAAACTATGAAGAGTTCAGTAAATAGTATATTTTGAACATTTTGAAGTAAAATGAGGAACTTAAAATTATTGCAGACAACAACTTCTTCAGTAAGCACCATCAACTATTCATTCGATTTGAGTCTATATGGTATAAATTTGGGAATTTGTAAAAAAAAATCTTGCAAAACATACTCATATTCAATGTCAGTATGAAACTTTTAGTTTTAGATTTCCAAAGACAGTAATGTCACAATTCTAACCATTGCAGTATTTCATACAAGGACAGGCCTGAAAAACTTCCCTTTTAGTTTTGTGGTGATTAAGCATCACTGAAAGTTACACTTTGCATCTGAATATGTAGCAAAGCACTGAAGTGGCATTGATAGAACATTCACCATGCAGGAACCAGAGAGGCAGAATCCCAGATCCAGGAGCTGACTTCTCTAAAGGAATTCAATAGCACTTGCTTTCAAGTCATTAAAAAAAAAAAAACAAAAAAACAAAAAAACCAGCTGATCTACCATATTGGTCCTGGAAGATTTCTGGAGACTGGGAAGTCTCCAGAGCTGTGGGCAAGGTGAATGCAATTTCATCTGGCATTCTTCGACTCATTTGCATTGACAGAGAATCACATTTCAGTCCTATTACCACACCAAAAACAGACCTTCCCATCCTTGCATTTGTCTCACCAAATAAGTTCTTCTGCTCAGGTGGAAAAAAATCCATCACCATCCCTTTGCAACACTTACTTTCAGCATCCCTTTCATCCATTTTTGAACATACCATTACACACGTGCACATAAGTGCACAATCACCTTTCAAAGATTTGTGTGCAAAAAATAATTCAGAATGCCAAAGCACACCAGTAGAACCAAAACTGCACTTTACAAGTCACGCAAATATTTTGGGGTAAAAAATCTGTCATGACTCTCCATTGGCACTTTAGAGCTGTTACACTGAGATAGAAAAAAAGACTAGGAATTTCTTCAGAATGAAGCAACTGCAAAGCAAGTTTATAAAAGCAAGTACCTATAATAAAATATTTTTAATTTTTAATTGTACTCCATCACTATTTAAGTTATTCTTTTATAGAAAGTCCCAGAAGGATGGGGTCTGAAGTGATTCATTGACTGGATTCTCAACAAAGATGAAAGCATAACCAGAAAGAGATTAGTTAATTGCAGAAAATGGGAAATGGAAATAAATGGAGTAAGAAAGATTTTGAACCCAGATTGCACAGATAAAACTGATGTTACCCTGAGGCACCACTGGACAGCCCAACATCTCAGAGAAATCTTACATGTCTTTTAGGCAGCAGGCTATTATTCCTACAGAAGAGAATGCTGTCTTGTCTGTGCTTCACAGGCTGGTGGATGTGAGTTTCAGTGACAATGAAATTGCATGTAATCTCTTCTGATTACACTAAAATTGCTAGGATTCGCAAGAACATATTTGAATTCATACATTGAAAAAGTAAATCAAGCTTATAATTTAGGCACCATAACTTTTGTAGATCTGACATCAGACCATTCTGACTGAAAGGTTTAGGGAGGCTATTTTTGGATACATCAATAAAAGACTGTTTCCCAAGGAACTGTGATATTTATGTGGAGGAAAAAAGTCAGTTCTGCCTGCATAGATAGGTATGTTCACTCTTTATCTAAATGTGACTATACATTTTGAAATAAAGATTGTTTCCTTATGATAATGTTATTCATCAGCATCAGATTTCTATAACCATGATGTGTTGTATAAAAGCAATTAAGCAAAAGACCCTGTTGACTTCAGTCACAGCTTCACTGAACTACACCAGTAGAGGACAGTGATAATTTCCCAAAAGTTCAGAAAAAGATATAAACAGATAACAACCATAATCACAGAAAGTAAGGTAGATACTGAAGAGAATTCAGTGGCAAATTTGCTACTTGTATTTTTAACATAATGCTATTTATCAATGCCAAATTGTCACCTGAGAAAACGGAGAACTGCCTTGATTGCTTTCCCCGAGGGTCCTGCTTTTACAGTGCTTCAGTTTGACTTCAGAGATGATTCAGTAGAATTTCCAGACCTGAATGGTTGAACAATCCAAACAACCTCTTGGTTTTGTTTTTTTTTTCATTCAATATTATTTAACAAAACATTAATTAAAAATCTTGGGAGATATAAAATCAACCAGTAATCAGAATACCTTCGCTGTTGCACCATGTTAAATGAAATAATGTTTTTTGTTTCCAATACTATTACAGCACAACGGCTGTTTATTTGCCTGGTTTTACACAGGTTTTGAACAGCTGCTTAGGCAGCTTTCTTCAAATAAAAAATCAGATCTAGCCTTGCAGTGATGGGAGGAAATGGGGCTTTTAGGATTCAAATAGAAATATACATTCTCATGGAAGATGATGAGATTTGTATTTCTAGTTTCCCATGAAAGCACTGGAAGTTAAATTTATTCCTTCTCATCATCAGGACATCCTTTCAAATTCCTGCCCTTTAACCAAAAAGTAAGGTCAGTGGCAGTAAGTAAAAACAACCAATATTCCACTAGAGAGAATCAAAACAAAAAGTGCTAGAAATCAATTTGCAGAATCTCAGCTGACAGCAAAATAACCGTACGTCTCTCCTGAGGTTTCTGGCTTAAAATCTATGTCAATGTATCACACACAAAGTCCAGCATGCAGCTGCTGACTTCACTAGTGTCCCTGTCCTCCCTAGAGCACTAGGGATCAAAACCCACAAGCAATAGCATGATTGTATTCGCATTCAAAGAGCCTCACATGTTAGTCTATATTCATTGGAGCCTATACCCATGGGAGTGGAAGGGGTCCCTTCCTTCATTTCTGGACATGAAGGGGGTTTCAGCTGCAGTGCTGAATCCTCCTAGCATCACAGTTTCCAGCTGAAAGAGGAGTAATTTCTGGAAGCTCTTACCAGATATTGTCTCCTCTTTAGTACCACCCTTTGCACATAAGACTTTGCAAGGGCCACTATTTCACATTTGGACAGATTCTGTATGAAGGAGCTGAGCTCCAGAAAGTTATTTGTTGTTTTGTTGTTGTTGTTTTGGTTTTGTTGCTGTTGTTTGGGTTTGGTTGTGGTTTTTTTTTTTTTAATAACTGTAATGACTACTATGACCTACAACTGACGTTTCTTTGTAAGCCAGAAAATATGTGTCATCTGGTCAATATCCTGCAGTAGAAGTAGAAGTGCCTGGGATATAGTTACATATAGAAAGGCTTTTAGAAATGTAAATTATTTTTGTTTTGAGAGAAGAATATTTTTTAGTAATTTACAGTACTGAATTTACACTGAATCTGAATGAGGACCATTGCAGTTACAGTATATTAGTATTCTTGCACTAGTGTATGCATGACAATTCTGGAAGAAATTACTTCTAAACAATGGAACATTTACACAACCTGACTAACATGAGAACAATCATGGTGGCACTTTCCCTAGTGTCTCTTATGCACTGCAGCTAATGGTCTAATTTAACTTCCATTAAAAAAAAGGTATCACCTATAATCACTGATTTCAGAAGGCGAAAATTCTAATATTATTTGGGTTCATGTACAGAAAACTATGTACCTGTATCACAGTGGCTAATCAAATGAGGATTTGCAGTAATTTAAGCAGTGTTTTATAGCAGAAATTTAATTTGCATTTGTTACAATACTTAATCAGTTCTCAGAAATACAAACTTCATTCCAGCCTTCTGCATCTTCAGGATGATGAGCTCCAACCTGAAATAAAGAGTATTTGTTCATCTGAAAAAGAGAATCCAACAACAGAAGCCTGGCCTTGAAAACTATTCATGCCATGCCAGGAGGTGTTACATCCTCTATATTAAAAATGAACAAAACACCAAGTTGCTAGAGAAGGAAGAGGAAAAATGTTTCAATTGCAGTGAAACGTTAGGCAGGTCAAGGTAAGTGATACTCAATGCTCTCAAAAAGAGGTTCAAGCATCCCTCGGGTTTAGCTCATGTTTAGCAAGAATATTAATTAAAGTTTCAAAACTTGAGAGCTAAGTCAAGAGGCTGTCTGTTTATCACTAGAGCTCTGGGAACTGAAGCAAGCATTCCTAGATCTGCAGGGAACTGGCTGTGCTACACATTTCTGGGCAGGTTTTGTAACTGGTAGAAGAAAGGGGGGCTGGGGAAGGGGGCTGGGGATCTCTTTCCACTAGACCATAAAAAAGGGAACCTGAAAGAAGCAATGTGTGGCCATATTACTCATACACTGCTGTCACACAGCAATCATGCAATAATTAAATGCACAATACGTGCCAAGAGATTAAATCAGGACCTCCTGTTTTCTTATAATGAGATGATAATTTCCTATTCATCATCACAGAAATAAAACACAAGGAGGTGAAAGCCACGTCAGACACCTTCCCTCAAAAATCTCTTGAGACATTTAGAGAGAAAACTATCACCTGAAGTAGGTAAGGCCTAAACCAAGAGAGACATATGGAAAGGGGTATATCATCACCCAACAATGTTGCTAAGCACTTCTTCAGAGATTAAAAATTAAAAGCCATCCAGTCCTGCCTTAGAACCACGATTACCACAAGTATGAGGATAATATGAAGCAGTGACAGAAAATGCTACCTGGGAAAAGAATAAACAAGGACAACTAATGCTCTACTGAGGCCTGAAATGAGACTGCAGAGTAATTGGAGAGGTCACAGTTGTGGCCACTGCTGGGTAATGGCCTTCCACAGTCAGGCACTTTACTTGAAAAGGTGCCAATATCCTTCAGATCAAAAAAGAACAGCTTTTGGGAAACCCAAGTTTTCACCAGAGAGGCAGGAGATGTAAAATTAATGTCAACAAGAAATTAAAAACAGATAAAACTGAGCACTTTCTCCTTGAGCAGGGGTGGAGAGATGGTTTAGGAAACCTCCTAAAGGAGGACCCTGGGGCCATTGCTGCACCAGCTTTCCAGAGAGAAGGGAATATACTGAGCAGTCCACCCTCAATCCTCACATTGGGAGGTAGCAACTAGGTAAAACTCCCACAGTTACAAATAGATCCTAGTGTCAGAAGGGTCACAGTAACAACACTGGCTCTGTGTTGTGAGGAACATGAATGTTGTTCTGTAGCTGTAAACTGACAGCTCTGTCAAAGGATTCACAAAAGCATTTTAGCATCTGGACTTCTGCCTAAAGAACTTGAGAAAATGAGGTCAAAGAACAATTTGTGAACACCATAGATATACTTCCAAATGAAGGAGACAGATGTCTTGCCCAGTTTGATGACTGCTACTTGTAAAATTTCCTTTTACAGTGTACTCTGTCTTCTCTGGTAACAAAGGCTCGGGGGGGGGTTCTGTTGATTTTTTAATTTTTTTGGGGGGGATGTTAAATTACAATTTCACTGATCAATAAGAAAATATTTTGCTACATATCAGTCCATGTGAAGTATCACTATAAAAATGAAGCCAACAAAAAAAAAGAAATACATTACTTAAAGATGCCTTCTTAAAGTGATGAAGTTGAGAATCTGCTGCAGTTACCAGCTGACAGATGTGTAGCTCTACAGAAGACCTAATTAATGCAAATAGCTGTACCCCCTGTTCCTTATATCTAGTTGTGGACAACACTTGTAGGAATATCTCATTTCCTTTGTCGTCCTGGCTGAAGGGGGAAAATGAGATCTGATTTAAGATCCTATTTCCCAATAGCTACTTCACAAGCTGGCTACTATACTTAATCAACAATGAAGCTATAAATGCACACACCTTGTTGTTTCAGTGTTTCACTTGATGAAATGTAAGAGGGCACTAGTGGGCAGCTAGAATAAGAATGAAGGATTACTAAAGTAGCTCCTGGATGACTTGATATAATGCAAACTTGATGATAGAATTAAAACGGGGGGGGAGGGCAATATTTCATTCAGCCAGGTTTCAGTGACACAGACCACATCAGGGCCATTATCCATGATGGAAATGTAGATATGTTGCAATTTATTAGGTAAAGACAGGCTGTTTAATAAAGAAACAAAAGACATTTTAGATCAAAACAGCAGGGTCCACTGCTTCAGACTAGGCAGATTATCCCAGAAAAGAAGGGCTGATAGACATCTATGAAAGATGTCACAGCACTTTTTCTCAGCCAACTGTGACATATTCCAATATGAAGCGACCTTTTGCACCTGAAAATTAATGAGAGGTATCTGAAAACAGAAGATGAGAGCTGGCTGCACATAAATGAAAATGTTATGATAAATATACCACCTATATGTAAGATATATAGTTAAAATGGAGGAAGTTACAAAAGTATTCACAGGTAACAATCCATTTTCTACAGGCAATGATGGATTGAGCTAAAGTTAATGTCAAGAACATCACTTGAACATGGCATGATATCAACAGTCAGCACCGTTGCTATAGCAGAAAAGAGGCTGACAACAAAATAAAAAGAGACAAAAAGATCAGTGAAAATGATCCACCTCCTCCCATATATGCCTTTATTACGGGATTCTGCTTCAGAATGTGGCTGCCCTTCTTTATATATTCACATAAATTGAGGAGACAGCATTTCAAAGGACAAGGCAAATAATCAGACTCTATGAAAACAACCTAAATTAGCCTTAAATTTGTTTTAGCTAGAATGGGCTGGGATTTCTTCTATGAAAAAATAGCAACTGCTTTAAAAGCTCCACGTTTAACAGGGAAATATCAGGTTCAATGAAGTATTTTTTCCCCCGGGTAACACATTCTTTTGCTTGTGAACCTAAAGCAAGAGAGAAAAAGATTTCACAGTAGCCAGTCACACAGGGACGTGATTCAGAATAGGGACTGGAACACAGTTCTCTCCAAACGCTCCCGAGTGTGCTAACCACTGAGTTACAGGCAGCCCTCTTCTGATCCATGCTGGGAAGAAAATGCATTCTGAACTATTTCAAAAACACAGGCTATTTCAAAGAACAGGAGTGCTATCATCTTGCTAACCATACTTCCCAATCCCAGAGACACAGCAAAAGAATCAAAGCTATTCCAAATTCAGCTATTGACTGTATAGTATCACATCATGTATTTGCAACACTTGCATGGAGACATTCTCTAGAAAATCAGCAATAACTCCTTTGGAAATTAATTCTTTTCTCTTTGTACCACAAAAGAGCACAACACATTTTAATCCCTTTTTGGTCTATGAAAATCCTTCCCTGTTGGGATTTAAAAAAGAAAAGAATCCCAGAACACTGATTCCACCACAATTCACAGCCCTCCCATAAACTCCCCAGCACTGTTTCAGGAGTAATTGAGAATGCAGTTACATTTCTGGTGATATAAGAAGGGCTCTACTGCAGTATTTCTTCAGTGTCTTATGACTTAAGTGCATCAGGTATTTGCTGAAGCAAATAAAACTAACCAGTAAATCCTCTGTAACATATTTGGGGTGGGGAAAAGATATAATATTTTCAAATGCCTGCTAGAGTAGAGTTGTTTTCATGACCCACCTGGGAGAAAAGACTGTAGCTAAACTGGACAAAATGTTTTCACTTAGTTTCCCTGAAATAAAGATGGAAGCTTCCCTGAAATAAAGATGGAATCATCACTGGGCAAGAACATAGTGAATTTTAAACTCAAGTCCATGGAAAGGAGATTCTAAGGAGCATATAATTTTTTTCTTTCATGCTGATCAACAAATCAAGCACTCCATCATCAACATCCATGATCATAAATGTAAAGTGTTTTAAACCCCAGAATTCACAAGAAGTCAGGAAATTTTGCTTCCTTACCATTACATTTTTAACAGATTGGCAGTGTGGCAGAGCCTTGATGCTGAATCGAAAACATCACATTTAAAAATTCCTGCCTGTGCAGCACTGAGCACAGAGCAGCGAAGCTGGTCAGGGGCTGCTATGCAGTGATCTGGTATCTGGGCCAATACCCTGTTCATCTGCAGACTTTTGCGTCTATTCTGAATAATATTTAAAAGGTCCACCACCAGCTCCAATGGGAAAGAACACAGAGATCAGATGTTCTGATTTGGCTTCTTATATAGCCAGTCCTGAATAACATCATGGCAGTTGCTGCCAACTGAACTGATATTACCAGTCATTGAATCAGCAGATAATGCATTTTTCTTATGATCATTATCAGAAGATGCATAACACTGCATGGGTGCTCTATAAGACTAAAACTCTGGCTTTAATGGATGCAGGAGTATTGTCTTCAGTGGCAGCAGAATACCCTTAAATATATATCTTTCTTTTTTAATTTAGCTATGAAGAATCCTGCAAACATAAGTCCTACTGAAGATATTCACAATATAATAAGCCTTCACATTTGTTGTTCTGCTTCTGGTGCTTAAAATAGAAGTAAATAAGGATCCCTTCATCAAAGCTTGGCCATACCTAAAATAATTTTGCTTGCAGTCTGTTGAGACTACCCCACACCCCTGAAGACAGGATGCAGTTAACTTAGCATCTGTGAGAGTGAATCAGCAGGATCTGTACAACTTCTCACTGCAGATTTCCAAGCACTGCAAATCAAGGAAGGCAAGAGAAAAATCCCTGCTTATAGCCCTGATTTAGACAAAATCTAAGTGCCTAATAAGAAGTTGGGTCAGTTTTTCTAAGAAAGACCCAGAGTAATTAGCAGATGACAGAGACTGCAAAAGTCTAATGCTCCCTTCCAATACATCATAGGGACAGTAACAAAGCCCAGTAACAAACAACATTTCAAAGGTGTTAAGATTATATAGCTGGTTTTTTCCTCTCAAGTACATAATTATCATTATTAATAATGTTATTACTTGTGTCCTACATAAAGGAATTTATTTTTAGTTAGAAATAAACATCTTTCCTATAAACCCCTTAGTAGGTTTCACTTAGTTGGTGTAAAAGCCTGTCTAAAATAAGTGTCTCAAACCTTGTGATATTATAAGATCTGGAAAGACTTGTTTGGAAGAGCAAAGGTGTTGACTGCTTGTGATTGCTTTATCTCCTCACAGATAGGCTTTAACAAAAGGAAAACTTTCCTGTCCTGTCTGGGCAGGACCCTGTCTTTTCTTTGTTTCTGCTGGTTGTGTTATGAGGGAGATTGGTGTCAGAACACACCCTGTCCTGGCTCATGAGGGCTCATGCAAATCAACACCATTTCCTCTGGAAGCTGGGAATGGCATCCAGATAAAGATATAAAAGAGACAGGAAAATACTAGTTGGTGTGCACCCACCACCAAAGAACTGAAGATTTGGACCAATCCAGTGAGATGTTGCTGGATCCATGGGTGGTGATAACCTCTTTATGTCTCTCCCTCTCTCTTTTCCTCTTTTCTAATAAATCTTTCTTCCTTTTCCTCTCTAAAGTTGGTCACACCATAAATGTATTGCCTACAAAACATAAGTCTTTATCCGTTCCATATGTTGATTGTTTAATTAGGGAGAACTAATAAATTGGTTTGTTATTGTTCCTTGGATTCATTGTCATGACTCTGCTGCCCCGGTGGCCCTGCCATGCAAGGACAGCCACTTTTGGGGGATCTCAAAGATTCACCTCCCTTGTTGTCCACTGAGTGGGACAAGACAGTTTAGTGTGTTTGTTTTTCCAGTTTATAAGTATGGAACTAGAGATTACTTAATTTTTATGAGGATAATTGGGAAAAATACTTGTGATAAGACAGAAGGGCCAAGTTTATTGCAGAGTCACACAGTTTTATAAAAAATGCTAATGCTGGACCTTGTGGAACTCTGGATGTTGTATGAGCAGACAGAGCCTGGGAATACTAATCGTAGAAAACTTGCAGTAAATCTGAGAGATAAACAACAGGGTCAGGGAGTGAAAATTGCTGGCAGATAAGCTTTGTGTCAGAAATGTTTTAAAGATGGTAAAAAAAAATGTTGCAAACCTGCCATGAAATAATAGAAGAGGGCATTGCTTTCTTCCATGTGAAATCTCTTCTCACTTGGGCATGAATCACTGCATACTTGAATGTGAAACCCTCTTCTTCTGGGCTTCAGATGACACAAGTACAGTATCACTCACAGAAAGCACGTGGATCCAACCAGCAGCATCACCCGCCAACAACTCCTTCATGGAATTGCTTCCTTTTTCTGTTCATACAGAAAAAAGTGGTTACATGCTGGACCTAGATATGCACTTAATCAGAAGAAAGAATAAGCTCTTGCACATGCATGAGCTTTTCCCTAATATTTAGTTTTAAAAGAGTATTTCCACAGTGCTGTTGAGAAACCAATAGAATACGAGGAGGTAAGGAAACATGAGGATTATAGTGCATCTGAGCAGTTTGAAAACAGAAATGCCATGGCAATTACACTCACAATGAAAACCATGGCAATTAAATCACTTTGATGAACACAAATTAATTATTACAATTTTCTGCACAGAGTCACTACATTGAAAACAAATGAGAAAAGTTTAGATGTGCAATCAATAGAGAAAAAGAAAATATATAACTGTATTAGCTTGAAATTACTTCTGCTGTTGGTCAAGCAAGTTAAGCAAGATTGCAACATACCTGAATAAATAATTTGCATAATTAAAAAAAAATCACGTGAAATTATTAAAAATCAAGAGGAGTGTATGACTTTTTACATCATTTCACGGTAATGTATAGGAAAATAGGTATTGCAGGTTTCACTCTCACACGCTTGGAGAAAAAAAAATGTTGCATGAGAACTGCTGGATGATTTAATCATTAAAGCTGAAGCCCTGATAACTTTACTATGAAAAAGTATATTTTTTAAAGAATCAGTAAGTTGTTACTTCATCTGATGCCTTCACTGTTAGAAACTCATTTCAGTCTAAAATTCCCAAGCTTCAGCTTCCAATCCTCTATTCCCAATGTATCTCCTAAGTTCATCATGCTTTTGCTGTGAGAGAATTTCTTTCTTGCTACATAGGCGCTACGTCTACTTTTAAATGTCCTCTCCAGTGAAGTGGATTTCTTTTTTCTTTCTCCTTCCAAGACAGAAGAGAGCCTTGTAGTTTTCTCCTGAACTCTTCCCAGCTAGCCATCATATTTGTTAAATTATGAAGACAATTGTGCAGAGCAGTCTGGCAGTACTCTCAATAATGCCAAAACAGTATTTTACATCACTATGTTTTCATTCAGCATGTAGCCCACTGAAATTTCCTCATTGAAACATCTTAATTGCTACATTTTAATTCATTTAATATACGCTATATTGATTTCACTTGGATGTAATTATTTTTCTAATCAGAATGCTGCCCCGCCAAAAGTCAGATGTTTTACTGGAGCCCGTGACAAGTGTTGCCTTTATCAGACAGACTTGCAATTTAATTAAAACTGATATCAAAGAAATAAATGAACTGTTTATTATAAAGCTATGTTGAATAGCATTCATTAGAATGAAGGGATTACAGCTTACATTGATTGTTATCATTCCTTTCATGATTTGTTGAGAACTGATAAAAGGCTTGACAATTTCAAGCTACCTAGCACAGCCTGTTAATTTATAAACATCCAGGCAGAACACTAGCTAATATTGTGCCCCCAATACTTTCTGTAATATTCCTAGAGTTGCCAAACTCTAGTGGCTTGGAGAGCTCCTCAGACAGTCCTTTCACACTCCTGGCTGCACTGCAAAGTCACAGTGTTCAGTTTGAGCAGCAGCTGCTTCTCAACAGCACGGCTCACACACACCACCAGCGTTCCAGGTGCTTGCTCTCCTCTCTGGGCACTGACATGTGAATCAGTGCATTTTCTGGCTAGGTGAAGGAAGGAGAGAATCATATAACACTTCTGTTCTGATGAGGGAAACAAAACAGAAGATACTTCCATTTTTTCCAGTGGAACTCAGCTACCAAAATTCGTAACAGACAACATTTTCTTTCCTTTCTTGAAAGTACTTGAAAAGCAGTGAGTATTTTGAAAACTCACTGAAAAGGAATAAAAAAAAAAAAAAAAAAGGAAAATAAAAACAAACAAAACAACCCACACCCAAAACCAAAGAAACTCAAATGCCACAGCAAACATGCGAGAGCAAGTGGCACAGGAGGAGACAGGACAGTAAGAAACATCAGCTGGGCAGCCCCTCGGGAGTCCCCCTGATTGAATTGGCATGGCTATTGACCTCCCAGTCAAAGCTGAAGCAGGCAGCAAGGATCTGCATCCGCTGGGAACCAGAAGCCTTTGCTGTGCTGCCAGCATCAAACTTTTCTGATCACTCTCTCCTAGTCCTCTACAGCAGCTACATGCAGCTGCATATTTCACCCTCACAGAAGAGTGTGATACTTCTCTAACAACTTTCCAAGAATGAGGCCATGCAGATATACACACTCCTCTGAGTGCAAACAACACGCTGAAGAGTAAATGCAGTAAAACACCTCCTCTGATCTTGGGATTATGGATCCCAGCCAAGAACTGTAGTTCCCATCAGCACTGATGAAAGATGCACATTTTACGGCATGAGCAGGACATGAGGTGAGGGGATCATTATAATAAATCATAATATTGACCAGGAAAAGGTCAAAGAAGACAAAAATCTAGTAAGAAACAAGTGAATAAATGACCTGAGTATTTTTACTGAATCGATAGAAACTTAGGCTTATGGCATGTTGTGGTACTGTACCATTTCAAGGACCTTGATTGATGAACATCTCTCCAGATTGAGAGAGAATAGTAACGCCTGAGAATGCTAACACAACTTTTAGAAGAATTTCTCTAAACAAAATATTTAGAGATAATGCTCCAAATCTAAAGTCTAAAACTGAATCATGATAGACAAGCATTACAAAGTACACATCGCAGTGTTCTACATGTAAATCTTTTCTAAAATGTATGTCAAAGTAACAGATGCACAGACAGAGCAAACTAACCATAGCTTTTGATGTACAAACAGAAACACAGAGCCCATTTTGCCAGAAGGATGTGGATAGTCTAAGGTCCCAGAGCAGAAACCAGCAGCGTATGCAGCACAGATCATCACATATTTTCATATGAGTGACACCTTGAAAATGTTCAAACCATGCCACTTCAACATCCAGAATATCCTCAGACCTTTATCCAGATTAAAGCAGAATATGACATTTGCCAACCCTCAGTGTAGCAATGCAATAGCTACCCTTGTCTGAAACATTTGGATGCAGGCACAGATTCTCTCTCAGTCAGGTGAGACTTATTACTGATTGCCCCATTTCATCTAAGGTCCAGGAACATAAATATCTTCTTCATGTCCCCAGGGTTTTGAGTCACTTTCATAAAAATACAGCAAATAAATAAAAGTGTTCTTCACTAATAAACTTTCTTAGCTGAGGGTCCAGTCCCAGTTCCTACCAAGTCATGACTCAAACTGTTGTGCCAACACAAGGGACTTTTCTTCATGTCCTCAAGACCACAGTCTAGTGTTTCAAAACTTCATGTTGTAGTTGATCACTTTGCATAACAGGACTTTTACCATTGTCACACACACAGCTTCACCTCCATACTACTCACTATCAAAACAGCTCAGCAAGGCTGAAACTGTGCCCAGGGCACTGGCAGGTAGACCTATTGAGAGAAGACAGAAATGTGTCCCTGCATTACTGAGAACCTAGTTCTGCCACCTGGTCAGTGTTCCTCTCAGTGTTCCCTTAAAACAAACAGGCTTCATTTGCTTTTCAAATGCTCACCTAGATAGGCTTTGTGTCCCAAAACAAGAGTTATTACCTCTGCTGGAAATAGGAAAAAAGTCTGGCCAGCACACCACCCATCTCCAGCATCCAAAGGAATTTCATCAGCCTGAGCACCCAGGGGAATCCTGTGCTTGTCACAAAATTCAGAGTTAAACAAAGCAAGGTCCATAAGGAGTCTGAAGTCACCTTTTCACAAGAATCACTCTTGTCACATTTTTCCGTGGTTTTCCCTTGCAATGATGTCATATTTAAACTATTACAAGGAAAAAATAAAAATAAAAAAATAAATGACCCTGTAAGCTGGATCAGAATTATAACTCAATGGCAACCTGTCACACTGAACACACACTAAACTAAGCCCCTCTTCTCCTGGGCAGCTGGCACTGAGGAGGGCACAGTCCCCAGGAATGACATCTTGGGGGTAGTAATGTAATCTTACATCATTTTAAGAGCTATTTGAGAAATTACTGATCATAGAGGAAAAAAGAAATCTTCAGGTTCTCACGGAGGTTATTGGTTGCTCTTCTCTCATGAGAAGGTCTTCTAAAGGAACCTGTAGTCACGTGTATATTTCCTGCTATTCAGATAAAAACCTTGAGTGGATTATCCACTGTATTAAACTAAAGTGGATATTGTCTCCAAAACACTCAGATGGATTTTCCCTATTGTACAGACATTATTGTGTTAAGACCTCTGTGAAGTAATTTCATGATAAAAATAAAAATAGGAGAAGAAGAGTATGATTTATTTATCTGTAAGGTAATTATGAAGACAGACAGTTGGTTTGTAGTTGTCCTGATTTCAGCTGGGATAGCATTAATTGTCTTCCTAATAGCTGGTACAGTGCTGGGTTTTGGATTTAGTGTGAGAAGAATGTTGATAACACACTGATGTTTTAGTTGTTGCTAAGTAGCACATATCCCAAGTCAAGGATTTTTTTTCAGTTTCCCATGCTCTGCCAGCAAGCCAGAGCACAGGAAACTGGGTGGAAGCATGGCTGGGACAGCTGACCCACACTGGCCAAAGGGATATTCCATAGCATGGGATGTCATGCTCAGTGTATAAACTGGGGGAGATGGCTGTGTGGGGCTGACCACAGCTCAGGCACCTGGCTGTGGGTGGTGAGAAACTGCAGTGCACATCATGTCTTTTCTTGGGTTTGATTTCTTTTTGTTATATTCCTTTTCATTACCATAATTACTACTATCATTCTATTTTATCTTTATTATTGTATTATTATATTTTACTTCATTTTAGTTTATTAATCTGTTCTTATGTCAGCTTGGGAGTTTCACTTCTTTTTTTCCCAGTTCTCCTCCCCATCCTACTGGAAGGCAGCTGCTGGCTGGTGTTAAACCACAACAGTACAAGACAACATTTGTCATCTTCATCTGTAAGGCAGATCTCATGTCCAGCATTCTGCTCCCTTCTAATAAACACCACAGATTATCAAGGATATGGTTCACATCTAAGGGCTCAGCAGAAATGCATCCAGTGAAATGTTGCTGAGCCAGGGAGTGAACCAGGAGGGAAACATAACTGAGCAAAACCCTGTTTCCTCCCAAAGCCATATGCAACTCAACACAGCTCCTTTGCTGTGATTTTCTTCCAGTTTCATGTAAATTAAGTGAAAAGGAATTATCTTCTTGTGTGACAAATCCAAGAGGAAGTAATCTTGTATCTGTTCATACTCTATTTTCATAATGCTGTATTTACTATGGCAATTCATTGTGTTTTGTAAGCTGTATGATGAATTTTTATTGCACTTAAGCTTCATGACAAATATAACACCTAGCAGATCTAATTATTACAGCCTGTATTCATTAACATAGGAAGTTACATTCCAAAATTGTTCAAGTAGACCACTCCTGCAGTATCTGGTCCTTCCTCATTAAGCCACAATTAGTATGATAAATGGGGATGGTTATCTGGTTACAGCCAATAATGACAATGCTTGCTCATCACAAAATGGGGAAAAAAAACCAATAAATGGTATGAAGAACAAAATAGTGCTTGTCCTTCACAGGAGTGCTGCAAGGTGCTTGGGACTGAGGATCTACAGCCAAGCTGAAGATGGGAGTTGGTAATAATTTTGTCTAAAGCAGCTGCAGCCTGAGGAGCCTGTGAGTGCATCCTCAGTGGCTCCCTAAGTCTGAAGTACCATCGAGGACAGCAGCTCCCTGCCCAGAGTGGGGCTCCAATTTTTTAATATACATTGATTTAAGGAAGACTGTTCTGAGCTGTATAGTCAGTGTTAGGCCAAAAAAAAAAAAATCAAAAAAAAAATTCACTTTTCTGTCAACTTATTTACAAATACAGCATTATATAATCTCATTTAATTGCACGCGTCACCTCTTTAACATTCTCAGTCTTCTGTCTCAAGACATCTCTCCTCAGAAAACACCTTCCACTGCCTGAAACTACCTTATGAAAATTAAGCTCAGTATCCTCTTTTCTCCCAGGGGTACACAAGACCATATCAGTGTCATAAAAATCAAAGGCAACAGGGCTCAGCAGCACCTCAAGAGGGTCATCTAATTTGCCTCTTCATCCCAAAGGCAGGATCAACTTCTAAATTGTTCTTGACAGAAGTTCATTTAATCTGCTCTTAAATCCGCCAGCATCTCCACAGCCTCCCTCAGCAATCCAGTCTGTGACCAGCCTCCCTCACCATTAGAAATCTTCCCCAAATTAACAGGCTACATATCCCAAACTACAGTTTAACCCATCACTTCTCATACCAGTCTGTAGAAGGTAAAGCAAGGTATTTTACTTGACTTAATTTACTGCCAATCAACACAAAATTACAATTACTCATTTGGGTATTGAGTAAAAAAAAAGACAGAAATCACTGTCCACAAGCCTACTTAAAAACCTGTCTTTCCATTTCCTGCTTTCGAGTATCCTTATGTTTGCCCTTCCTAATCTCAGTGCACCAAAATTCATCCAGTGAGGCAAGTGGCACACAGAAGGCTAAAGCAGCGTGAATTACACTTTCTAACATTGTATGATTAAAGACCTATTTAAACATTGTATGATTTAAGACCTATTTTAGACCTAAAGATCTATTGCCATGGTCTCTCAGGAATGTTCAAGCATGCAGGTTTCTTTATCTGAGCAAACTGGTGCCCACATGTAGATATAGGTGGTGGTTTGACCTTGTCTGGATGCCAGGTGCCCATCGAACTGCTGTACCACTTCTCTCCCCTCCTCTCAGCTGGACCAGAGGGAAGAAAACAAGATGAAACTTGTGGTTAACATGGTTAACTCATGGGTTAAGACAAAGGCAGTTTAATGAAAAAGCAAAGCAAGGCTGCATGCAGAAGCCAAAGAACAGAAGCAGCAAATTGTGGTACTGGTGTCAAGACTACATAAGTGGGATGTGACTTGTAGTTATCTCTGGAGATAACTACATACAGCTCATCTCCTGTCCCACTGGAGCCTTGAGCTGATCAGCTGCTCAGAACTGTTCTTCTCAGATCTGTTACTTTTCAAGTCATGTTTTCTTCTTTCGTATTTCAGTTTCCTTGCTCTACCACTGCAAGGTACTTACACATGCGCTTCAGAGCTTTGCTTAATCAAATGTGTACTTGTGTGCAAACACACAAATTGAGGCAAAATTGCTCTTATGTAAGCCACTACCCAATGTTTTTTATGGAGTTGGAAATGCACAACAAAGACCTCTGCACCCATTAAGCATTTTTGGAAAAGCTTTTAACTTTAGGTGAGGAAATGTGTCATGGGGAATTTAAGTATGTTATCATCAGCACCATCAGAAAAGAAGAATAATTTATTCCTGACAGTTGTCTCTTACAGCATGTCATTAGAATGATCCCTTTATAGCACCCATTCATATACATGACATCTTAAGTCATACCCATCCATCTCCCTCAGCAGATAAAAGACTATCATCCTTCTAATATCTCATTTTTTCATTTGAAAGGCTATGTCAAAAAAACATTTCACAAGCATTAACAAGTCCAGCCTATCAATTTCCTGGAATTTTCAAGCACTTTCTAGGGCCACTTTTTCTTCTTTTCTTTCTGCCCCCAACCCACTCCCCACCTTCTGATCTTGTAAGAAAAAAAAAAAAATCAAATTCAAAGACACAAGAGAATTCCTGAATGAAGGACTAAGGACAGAAAGGACTGAGGAAAGCAGACCATTTTTGCCAATCCAGATCACTAATTTTGTCATCAAGAAGCTTGTCTGACCAGATGGTATATATACCTCACCTTTTTGGTTTTCAACACCCCCACCCCCCAAAATAAACTCTGAGTTAGACACTTGTCTCTCTGAGGTGCTTGGAAAAGGCAACAACAAAACAGTTGTGAATCAGTGACTAGCCTAGCAGAGGCTCTCTCTTCTGGTGCTATATTAAATCTTATCATAGTTATTATCTTGAGTTCTTCTCAATCCCATCTTAAGACCATCACAGTTAATTTTCTGCTCATATCATATTTATCTCTCACAAGAGAAAGAAATATGCATTGTCTCACTAGTGGTAAATCTCACTAGAGAGATATATATGCACATCCCACATCTTGCTTTCCTCACTTAAAGCACTCAGGGAAAGCCAAGGTACTTCCACGTGGATTTACATTTTATAACCTGGAACCCTCTTCCTGCAGATGACCAGCTTGCTCAAAATTCAACTCCTTCTACATTTTTGTGGGACTGCTCAGTAAACAGATGAGCTTCTTCTGTTTTAAAAGAAAATATTTTTTCATGCATGGGTTCTTGACATGACTCTCACTGGTTCATCATCTTCACATGTATAATACACCTGACTTCTTCAAGGACCGTAACAGTGAGATTTAACCATTCCATACACTACATTTAGGCAGTTAGGTTGCAATCTAGTATCAACTGAAAATAATGGTGTGGTATTCAATCAGATTTGCAGAATGTGTTCCCTTCATATGAATATTATTTCATATAATATTTGTGTTCAGTCTATGAAAAAAAGCATATACTGACTCAGAAAGTGTTTCTTTCTATATTGTAAGGCGTGGTATTCCAGCCTGCTGTTAACTGTTTGCATTGCTGGCACTGGATGTCAGCATGCTGTCACTCAAGGAACACATTATTATGACAGGGCTTTTTAGAAAACAGATGACTTCTTCACAGAAGAGAAAAAAAAGTAAGATAACCCATTCAAGGTCTTGTAATAGAATTAGCAGAGTCTAATAGGTAAGAGTTCTAATGCAGAAATCACCTCCTTGATGGTGGAGGAAAACACTAAAATTTTTCTGTTCTGCTGCAGTTTATTCCACACACAACTGAAGGTATCTGTTCATAGCCATGTAGGTATCACTCACTCAGGAGACTAAGTGACACACATTTTACTATATGGTTCTGTTAGAGAAAACCATAAACTTGGTAGCTTGCTACAAAATGAATAACAAAACACACATTTATTTCTGGCTACCTCCTGCTCCGGTAGGAAAATGGCAGCACAACCCACAATCCTCTCAGTCAGAACATAAAAACAATAAACCAAAAATACATGCAGAACTCACACCAGTGTGTCTAGTACACAGCATTGAATATAAACTTCCAATCATCCCAAAAGCAGTGGAAATCTTCTCCCTGTATTTTGTATATACAGAAGTTTGTATTTTCTAGTAGGCCATTATATATTATATTCATTATTATATTCCTGAAGCCCATGATTCAGTGGTGAATTGGATTTGGAAATGTCCATTATTCATGCTGGATACATCTCAGGGAGTGAGGCTGATAAACAAACAGAACCGGGAGGTACAGGACTCTAGGTATCTAAAAATTATCCAACATATATACAAAATATGCATTTTAATTAAAAAAAAACCAAACCCTATAACATAAGATTGAGAGCCCACCCAAAGCAGGGACATTTTCTCTTGTTACTCATCTCAGTAGCTGGAGCAAGTAAATCCATCTGTTTCAGCAAATCTGCATCCAAGCATGGACTATCATTTGCTGCTAAAGTTTCAGTCTCTCTAAAACGGTGAAAAAAATACAGTCCTTTGACTAATCCAAGCCCCTGGGTCATTGTATAGTTTTTTTGCAAGACAGTTCACTATCTTATCCACTATTTTAGCCAAATTCCACTTTGATAGATATATTTTTCAGTCTGCACACTTTCTGCTTTTAATGAGATGCTTTGAGTGAGACTCATCCAGAGATTAAAACATAAGAATCTAGGTGTGGCAGGTGTCTACACTCCTGCTGGACTCAGTGAAGTTTACAGAGGGACTCAGTTCACTGCCCCATACTCCAAGGATTCCTGAATCACTCCTGCTACCAAATGATCCTTTTGGCTATATGATAACCATGCTGACCAGACCATCTTCCTCACACACACACATTTAGGCTTCTTAATCTGGACCTAAATCCCACTATATGTGGCTAACCAATATACTTTGGCTTCCTTTCTAAAAACAGGCAAACAATGTTGCTGACATTGAACCTCCACAAAGCACAAAGTACAAACACCCACACATTTTCAAATATCAGTTTGAAGTGGATAACAAACAACAAAGCCCTTTTCTTTTTTTCTTTTTTTCTTTTTTTTTTTTTTTTTATTATGTTACAGAACTACAGAATCATGGAATGGTTGAGGTAAGAAAGGACCTCTGGAGGTCATCTTGCCCAACCATCTCTGCTCAAGCAGAGACATCTAAGCCAGCTGACAAGGGAATTCTCCAGACAGATTTTTATTGTCTCCAAGGATGGAGACTCAACAATATCCCTGGGCAAAATGTGCCAGTGCTTGGTCACCCTCACAGTGAAAAAGCTTTTTCCAGTGGTTCCACATGCAGACTGAAGTAGGCTACTTTAAATGGGAACTTTTAATGGCAACAAAATTGCTTGGCCAAGAATGTACCAGTGAGCACAACACTGCCATTTGTGATTTAAGATTAAGAACTACAGACCACTTCTGCACTCCTACTCTTGCCCTTTGTGGACAAGAATAAGGCTGACTGCACTCATAAACCCTGACCCTCATATTATATTATATTATATTCACTTAAGTAAGACTCACCAATAATAGCAGTTTAAAATCTAGCCTTGTGTAGCTTTCCAATCTCACATATACATATATATGTATCTATAAATATGTTTTAATTCTGTTGCATGATAAAATGGTAGAATATGAGAAATTTAAAAGCAAACAAAACAAAAAAAAAACCCAAACAAAACAAACCCAAAAATACAACCAATAAAATAGATGAGAGTGCCTCTAAAGGCCTTATGTCTGCTAAAGGAGTTCAGGTATTCAAATAGCTACACCTGTTCTTGGTGCCTAACATGCAGTAACTACTCTGGGCAGCCCCTGTTATTTACAATTTGATTGTTGAAAGCCTGATTGTCTTCAATATACTTTAATTAGCCTGCAGAGAGAGACTGCACAAGTGACATGGCTGCCAGTTGATCTACTGTTTCACACAACCCTGAGAGTAATCAGAGGAAATCAAACCAGAAAAGGATATGCTGCCATAAATGTTGAACTCTATCATAAAGCAAATCTTGCAACTTTATACAGCAAAGATGCCGTGCGTGTTGTGCATTTATCTCTCTAGTGAGAAAGATTTATCTCTAGTGAGAGAAGGTTGTACCTGAAAGCAGAAGTCGTATTTCTCAGCCAAAACAACATCAGGGTACATCTTTGGCACTGCTTTCATGCTCTTATGTTATTACTAAGCGACTGACTATGGCCCTGTCACATACAGCAAGAAAACAAGATGTTTTGCCAGCACATTCCTAATTTGATGGATCATGACTCTTATTTCCCAGCAAGGATTCAATCCTTGCATGTCCTTTTTTATGGCTACTATTTAAGGCACTGAGCCATGGCAGTATCTCACATGAACCTCAATGTATTGTTTAGATTACAAAAAAAACAGTTTACAAATTCAAGAGAAGGTGCCAGTAGCTTTTGCAGTAATTGAAGAGTGTGGTTGAGGGGTACACACCATGACATTCATAATGACTGAACATTACATTCCTTCTTTACTCATGCTTGACTTTCAGTTTTCTTTTGACATTCATGGCAGTTCAGTGCCATACTTGAAATTCAGCTGTTGCTTGCCAGAGTATCATATTAATATACTGTTATAAAATAAATGGTGAAAGAGAACCTTCTTTATTTTCTGATACTCCTACTCTCCATCCCTCACACACCATACAGAGGAAAGGAATACACACATAGAGCTCTTGTGATCAAAACCTATGGATTTCCTGGGAGAGTAACGAAAATGGGCTACACTAGATTCCAAACAGCCCATGGACAAGTACATAGCAACCCTTTACATAGATCTGCATATCTAAAGAAGCAAGAAAGTTTTGGTAAGTATTTACCTAATCCCCTGCTGTTCCTCAGAAGAATTTGTCAGGGTCTGCTGACTTCTTGCAAAAACTCAGGTGAGGGAAGAGCCAACAGCACATCATAAAATCATACCAGGTTGGAAGGGACCTCAGGGACCATCTAGTTGAACCTTTCAAGGTAAAGTAGATACAGTTTCAGTGAGATGGCCCAGCACTCTCTCACACTTTTTAAAACACTCAAGTCTAGGAGAATCCACCACTTCCCTTGGGAGATTATTCCAATGACTATTTGTTGTCATGCTGAAAAATTTTCTTCTGGAGTCCAATCAGAATCTCCCCAGGAGTAACTTGTACCCATTATGCCTTGTCTTTTCCATTTGACTCCATGTAAAAAGGGAGTCTCCATCTTCTTGGTAGCCACTCTGTGTTGCACTCAGCAACTAAGTATTAACTGTCATCAAATCACTTAAGAGAGAAACAAAGCCAGAAGTCTTGTAAAGGCAACAGCTGCTATAGTCTGTTTGTCAGTGCCACCAGTATTCACAAGTATAAAAGTATTATTCTAGCATCCCAGAGTATTACACATATCAAAGAAAACTGTATTATAACATCATGAGAAGAGATTAAAGTTTAGTAGTCTGTTATGGATAGTCCATGATGGCTGAACAGGAAAAGGATCTCAGAAGCTGCACAAGTGAAGAATTACCTTTCCCCCATTTCACTTTCCCACCTCTACCACTGGTGGCTCCATGATTTCCTGATGTGGGCCTGTGGATCTTTCTTTTTCTTATATAAGCTTTTGGAAGCTAGTTATATTTTTGGTTTCCAGAGCATCCTGTGACAAAGACTTCCAGATGAGGTTTTGAAAACCAGTAACTGAAGAACCAGCCAGTAACTGAAGCCAGTAAGCAAAAACCAAGGATTACATGAGCAAGCCAGAAGTAATATTCTGTTTATTCTTTGCAATGTTTTTCAAAGGACTGGACCTCATTTTTTCTTATCTACTTTTCAGCTTTGAAAATAGCACTACCACTGAGCTGCCTCTCAAAGGATGCAAATTCTGGTATCTGTCAGCCTCACTCATGGGGTTTTGGAGGGAAGTGTTTCCATAACTGCATCCAGGATGGATTTGCTATGGTCGTCTCTGGCCTGCATGTCCAGAAGCAGCAAGATTGAGCTGCTCCATGGAGAAAAGGGAGCTGGGAACCAAGCAGGGTGACAAGAAAGACATGGAAAAAAATTGGTATCAGCAGCAAGAGCCCAGTCTAACCATCCTGTGTGAGTTGACATCCGAGGCCACCCGTAAATCCATAATAAGGCATCAGGACTGAGGTCAAGAAATCAGCCCACAAGTCAGGGGTGGATTTGGTGTGTGGCCACACAAACACAGCTGCAACACCACTGCAGTGTGACCCTGGTGAGAACCACTCTCATTCCCAAGCAACAATGGGAAGCCTCCGCAGAGCATTCTTCCAGCTTTTGCTCAAAGACTCCAAGACCAGTCAAGGTTTTTTATGTATTACTTACTGACCTGGGCTGTAGTGCAGAGGGCCAAACTCCTGGGAAGGATGTGAGATCATGCTCCAGGCTCTGACACTGCCATGTCAGGGACAAGAGAAGCTTTCCCTGCTGCCTGAAGTGCTCCAGATACTGCAATTGCTTCTCTGGAAAATGCTTTATGTCCTGACTGGCTGACATCACTTCCTTAGCTAAGCCTCTCCTCTCTGACTTGGCCCTTCATTTGCTGTTTAAAAAAAGCCATAGAGTGAATTGTGAATTCCAACTGAGATTATTTGAAATAACAATAAGATTTTAAAAGCAGATCAAGTACAGGAAACCACTGTTGAAGGCCACAGCTGAAGTAGAAATTTCATCTTTAAAATGGATTTATATTTCATCCTCTCAAGACTCCCATCTAAAAAAGATAAAAGCCTCAATCCACAAGAGCTGACATCAGGTCAACAGCATAACATCTTTCTAAGCATCACATTGATGGTAAAAGTGTGTTTTCAACAACAGTTTAGCCAATGAAAAATTTCCCTGTTCATGTATTGCTATAATTCAAAACCTAACTGAAAGTTACAAAAACATCTCAACACTTCTCATCACTTAGAATAATATCTGAGTGAGTTAAGGGCATGTAATTCAAGACAAAACATGCACATCAAAGTTATCTTAAGGGACTGGTACAAGCAATAATGAACTCAAAATGACTACTTATAGGATTAAACACCATAACCAGGAACCAACCTCAGTCTGCTAACTCATTGATTAAATAATTTGCACAAACAATCACTGCTCCTTGATTACTAGCACAAATTTAATAGCAAAGGTATAAAACTGTGGAAACTACAAAATTGAGCTTGGGAAGAACACTGACTATTAAAGCTATGATCATTCCAAAATTGTGTGTTGCTTTGAAAGAATTTAAGATGCAAGCTGTGAAAATGAAGACAGACGTAACAAACTCTAGATCTGATATAGGAAGGTCAGCTTCAGGATGGTTTTTCATTGGCAGCCTTGCACACAAATTTAAGAGGACCATGAAGATGCTTTGGATCATTTTTTTCACTTTGATTAATGCAGGTGGTATGGTGGTGGTGTTCACAAGGATCACTTAAGAAAGCAGTAGAAAAGCTTATAGAGAGACAAGTGAACTGTCTTAAGAAAACAGCATCAATGAGAATTGAAGACAGGGCAAAATGCTAGCTGGGAAAGGACAGAGACATTTACAGGTTGTCAGGGTAAGGATCATTGTTAAACTATTGTTTTAGGAGCTAGAGGAAGCTTCAGAATGTCTCTTGGAAATTTAGCAGGGAATGTAAGGGCAGAGGGAAGGAGAAAGATTGCTCTGAAGGACATGCTGAAGAAGCAATCAATCAATTAATCAATCAATCAATCACAGAATGAAGAGAAACAGTAACACGGTCACAAGTGAAAGCAGAATAGGAGTCAAGCAGATCCTTTCTTTTCCCCATAGCACTGAATGAAAGTGGCTTCTTAAGAAATCCAAACTCAAATGCTGATTTTGAGCTTAGGTGAATAAGTGAGGCTTTGAGAATGGTTTTAATAAAGCAGGCTGAGACTCACTTCAGTTTTAATGCAAAACCAGCTTTTGTATTAATTGGTTCATGATGATTTTTTATATGTTGTTTTTCCCTTCTTTATTTGTGTAATGTATGATAGTAAGAAAACGATCCCAATTAGATCTATTTGCTCCAAAACAATAATATATACAGTTAATATGAATGAACTGCAATATAATGAACTTGTAAAATCTATGTAGCCAAGAAGTGATTTTTCGATTTTTTTTTTTTAATTTGCTGAGGAATAGACTACAGAAGGGTTTAGCCAATTTCCTGCAGTTCCTGTCCTTTTCTCAGAATGCCTGGAAGCACAAGCTCTTCTGACACCTTTAGAGAGAGAAGCTGCTGAGTGTGACTGCCTATGATGCTGCAGCTACACCCACTCTTGTAATCTGTGGCCAGTATCAGGGAACAGCAGTTTCCCTGTTTTTCTTCATGTGAATGTGCCTGTATGTCCATCACTCCTGGAACCAAGCCATCTCAACCATGCTGCTGCCACCTAACCTCAGCACCATGAAATCTGGAGGGGACACAGTGAATTCATCCTTGAGGCATGTCCATGTCCACTTTTGTGGATAGCCCCAGTTCTGAGGTCTCCTCTTAACACAATGTACTTGAGAAACTGTCACTGTTGTTTTGCACCAGATAGGTGTACATGTGTGTAAGTTTTTATGAACTACTTTCCTTTCTGGAGATGAAAAGTAATCCACCTGTTTTCACCCTGGTGTTTTGGATCATTGATGATATACCCATACAGGAATCCTGTTCATCTCCCCATAAGTGCCAGTCTGGATTGATTTCCTTTCCTCAGCAAATTCCAGGCACCCCCTCCAGAATGATCTCCAAACCTCCCGTGATCCCTCTCTGGCAGCTGGCTGCAATCCAGGTCCTTCTGGAAGCTGCTGTCTCATTAAGGACACTTCCTTAAGCACAGGTTTGTGACTAAGCTGTGGCAAAAGGGGAAATCATTTTACTTTCTGTTTTCAGTCTTAACAACATGCTGTATATATAGATTTTTGTCTCTATACTGACTCGGGAAATGTTTTAGTGCTCTTTCGCATTTAGCAGTAATATAAAATAGCAGCTGCTCCAGTTCAGTGCTCCAGCAGTATTTCTATTACTTCCAATGTCTCATCCAGCTATTCTAAAGTTAGTTTTGGATCTCAACACTGTGCCTCTGCCTGCCTTTAGGCTACAGGTTTTCAAATCCCTTCTGCACTTGTGCAGTCCTTTACCCACTACAACTGTTCTGAGACCCATTGGTAACTTCTGCAATAAATCTAAATGTGGGGTTTCTCCTGTGTCATGCAGAGTGTGTCAGGCATAGAAATGTTTATTACACTGTCCTAGGAGAGAAGTGTAATGTGCCTAGCTACTTCTGGGTTTTGCAGGGTGATTTTACAAATCCAGAGAGGCATATGCACAACACAGCATCTCAAACCAGTGCAGCAACCGGGGCTCCAAATTTTGGCTTCGCTTCATCTCATTACAAAAAGCAGCTCATGTCCTGCTGTGGAGGAGGTGCAGGATTATGCAGGAGGTCAGACTCCATCGTTCTGCTGATCCCTTCTGTCCTTTACTGTCTAAAAATAAGTTTTCAAAGCCCTTCTTAGGTCTAATGGAGGCTCCATAAGAAAATCTTAAACCAAGAGCCATTGCTGGATTCATGCAAGCAGCTACACAGAGCCATTTGCAAGTCAAGGCTCTGATGCAGCAGAGACAGACATTCTCAGTCACTCTGCTAGAAGGCTTTTAAATTGTAAATGTTGATGCTTGATTCTGCACTTCCTGCAATTTCTTTTAAGTGACTTTCACAAAGGACAGAGACAACTAATATTCAGTGCTCAGCTTTGTACAGGAGCTGGTGGTCACAAAAGGTGCAAGGCAATATTTCAGCAGATTTCTTTGTCCTCCTGTGCTTCAGTGAGGTTATTCTCTGTTGCTCTTGAACATTTGATTTCCAGCAGCAGCACAGGACCTGACACTTTCTTCAGGACTTTCTTCTTTATCCTCAAGTTAACAATTCATCATACAATAGGAAGCTAGCTTAAGAAGATGCAAAATGGTAAAAAAAACCAACATTTTGGGAAATATCTAATTCCTGAGATGACAGAGGTTGAATTAACTTTTTTTATTTCCAACCAAAAGTCATGTATTTCTAAATGTATTTTCATAGCTGCTGATGAACATGCTTGTGACAATTTACACTTATGAGAATAACCACAATTTCTGGAGACTTCACTTGTATTAAAATTCTTGGGCCTACCAATATCTGGCATCTGAGCAATACAATATTACATAAAATTCTTGGATTTAATAACATTTCTGGATATGGATCAGTTAATAAACTTTGTTTCACCAACCACCTAACAGATAGGCAGCTACAACTGTTTAATGAATGTTTCCCTGAAATGAAATCTGGAACATTTCAGACTATCAGACTGAAGGAAAAAATAATCCTCTGCAAGAAAAATCCCATATTGCAGACTCAGTTCTACGTAGCTGAAATTCACTTTACTTCCACTAGCAGCATTTTTACATTCAAAAATCTTCTCATACAGCATTGTGGTGGTCTTTTACGTTCACAGTGATCACTGCAGGATCTGCTAAAATGGGCCTGTGTCGAAGTTGAAGGCAAACCATTCCCACACAAACCAACATCCATGTTGTGTGCCTCTGGCTCTATGGTTCCACAAGATACCTCTATGTTCTGTATGCACACAGCCTTTCCCAGGAGGAGGCTTGAAATTTTTGACAATTATCAGTTAGGACTAAAAGCCTTCACACTTTGAAGTTTTCTTATGCAAACGTTAAGTGGGCTCAGCTGAAAGTGTTAAGCCCTTTCCCTGCTCTAGGGCTCAAAGTCTGGAGCTGCCCTTGCAATGGAAGCCACACAGTCTGCACTAGGCAGCTGCCACTCACTGGTCTTGGGTGCAGCATATCTACTGTGTCAGGTGCATGGAGCCACCATCAGCTGTCATCAGCTGGAAGGTGTGCAATATGCCCTGAAGAAGACTGTGGCACTTTGGGCTGCCACGTTCCCTTTGTTCCTGCCAGGAGGGCAGCTTCTGAGAAGGGAAGGCTAGAGACTGGACACCCATAGTTCACAGCTGTGCTCCACCAGCATCCCGCCCAGGAGAGCAAGCCCCCATTAATGAGCTTACATTAAAAACCTAACACAGAGAGATGCCAGCCAGCCCTACTATGAATCCAAACTGGACCAGCACAGGCTTGCTTCGAAGTCCCATTGCTACAGCCCTGAGCTCAAGCCAATAAATCATCCTCCTCCTTCCCATCTTAACATTTTTATAGCCCCTGATATAGACACTGCTTCATAATATTATCACAAAAAATAATATCTGTGATGATAGTGGAGTTGAATCAGCAGTGAGTGCAACTCTGGGACTGAGCTGATGAACAGTGCATCACTGGCTGCAGAGGCAGCCACAGCTACAGCAACTACATGTCGGGGACAATGGTTCCTGTGATGAACAACATGCCTCTCCTTTCTGCTTCCAGCGAAGAGCACGACTGATCAGCTGCAAGGAAATGGCATAATAGTTGCCATCTTGATAGTTTATTGAGGTTTATCAAGAAAATAGCAGCAGTTTTTTTGCACCTTGCAAATGGATTTTGTTTTATTACTGTCAGGAAGTGCTAATGCATTAGTAACGGGACAGAGAGAGACAGCCCCACTGTTCAGCCAAAATGACAAATCACAACAGGGCAGCCAAGCTGGTAGATGTTTCTGGAGTTCACCAACTGACTTTTGACAGTAAAACACCCAGGCAGGGAAAGGGGTAAAAAAACCACAAGTACATACACAAAATCAGAGCCAAGACACCCTAGTTAGGGATTGGCTTTATTTTTATGGCACAAGTGAAAAGATACCAAAAATGACCTTTTCAGTAAGCAGGTACCTTTCAATCTTGTCAGTTCATCAGGAACGTGGATATTGCAGCTGCTGGAGGGAACTATGAAATGTCAAAAACATAAACCACAGATGAAGCTTCACTGGTATAGATGGTTGGGTTGCAGTGTCATTTTTGCAAAAGAAACAAAGCAAAACAGAGCTTACTATTTTATCATAGAATCACAGACCAGCTGAGACAGGATGGCAGCTCAGTCAGTCCAACCCCCTGCTCGGGGAAGTCAGTGACAGCAGGTTGCCCAGGATCATGTCCAGTAAATGTTTAAGTGAAATGTTTTCTATTTCAAATTGTGCCCATTGCCTCCTGCCCTGGACACTAGACTCTGTCATCTTTACTCCATCCTAAACCAATCAAGTATTTATCAAACGGGTAAGATCACCCTGAGTCTTCTCCAGGCTGAACTAGCCTCACAACCTCTCTTCATATGCTGCAGTCCCTTCATCTTCTCTCTGGCCCTTCACTGGACTTGCTCTTGTACATTCAGGCCTGAGTGTGAAGACAGCATCAAAAAGATGGTTGGGAGAAGAGAGCTTTTTCAAATACATATAGTTCTGTGGGAACTATACTGAGGGGTTTCTTTTTTGCCTATAGCTGTAGCTACTCTTCTACCATTCTCAGATAAGACTGGGAAACTTTACATAAGCTTACTGTTCACATGGAAGCCAGGTGTGGAAGACATTCTCCAACTATCTTCACTGTGCAGAGACTATTGCTCTTAAATGTTGACTTTAATGCTTAAAAGACAAGCAATTTATAGATCAATTTCACAAGTATATTTAGTTTAGCTTTACAGGTCTTTTTAGTTTAACTTTGGCATTGAAACACTTCAAGCACTTGTTACAAGTATCACATGGTTTTCTGAAACCTGCTCCAGAAATCACAATAAAGTGCCTGTTGTAAAAGAAGCATAACTAAACACACAAGGAAACCATGATTCATTGGGACTGGGACAATTCAACGACTTCTGAAGACAAGTATTTACTTCTCCCTGATACACCATTACCTGAAGCATTTCTCTAAGCAGCTACAGAGTCAAGAAAAAATTTAGCAGCTCAGCATATGAATTATAGACTTATACTGAGGCACACCAAGGACTGGAGTACAGAAAGGCTCTTATTTGTAATTGCTCCTATGAAGACTAAGGTCACTGCTAAATCTCATGTACCACGGTGAGGGTGCAGAAAATAAAAGGCCACACCTGCAGTGAGGAGCAGACAGGACAAGTGACCCTAACTGACCAGTGAAGTATTCCAGCCCATATAAAGGGATAAAGCTCTATAAAGTTGAGCAATCATGATAGTCAAGCTCTCTTTTTCAATGACTCTGTCCGTTCTGCCTTCAATCCCTGTCCTGTATATATTTCATTTTATTGTTATTATTTTCCTTAAAGCTGTTTTAGTTTTCTTTTCCAATCCATAAGGGTCTCTCCCTTATTCTCTTCCTCTTCCCCTTTGGAGAGGGAAAGGGGTTAATAGAGATTGACTGTCATTTGTCTATTGGCCAGCACAGGCATAAACCAGGCTGGAAAGAGTTGTGGAACTATGAGCAAAATTAAGACTCCTACTCTGTTTAGAGAAATGGGATTTTGCAGGTGTTTGAAAAAACAGATTTGTAGTGCAGAAAAATCAGACTGTGTATCCTAATGAAAAAGCTTGTAAGACTCTGAATAGCAATTAAACCCTCAGGTCAAGGGTACACCAAGCTGGACAAGAGAGAAATTGAAATGCTATTCTTGCTGAGCCAAGGTGAAAAGAAGATATTCATTGAGATTAATCAAAAAGTTAATAGAAAGTATCTAAACAAAGCCTGGCACAAGAGCTACAGGCTTTACTGGAGGAGTCTGGGAAGTGTGAGGGTACCTCCAAAGGGCTCCAACATCCATCTAAAACAAATTTTGCCAGAGAAAAATATTTGGGGTAAGGTTGAGACCTGGCGTCTGAACTGCTTTTAAGTACTTTTAGGGGGGCTGATTGTATGTTTTCTATTTACAAGAAAGGGACCAGAGTAAATGTTACATATTCTGGACAATCTCTGTGATTTTCTATATATAAAAAAAAAAACAAACAAGAAAGATCACTTCTAGGCATCCATTTGAAGTATGTAGCAGATGCTCATGAAGGAAGAATTTACCTATCGATTTACACAACAAATTTTTGTTCTGTTGACAAATCCTAATTTTGCACAAAATGACACTCAGAGGATATGGATTATATTCATTTTTCTTTGGAAGACTCTCAATGCCTCAGATGTTATGAGTGATGGATAGCTGTCTATATTTCAGAGGAAGAGCTGCCATGCAGGAAGGCACTTTGTAGACAGGAATCACAGGATAGCTATTAGTGATAGTGGTTCACAGAGCACTTGCAGCACATATGAAGTATCTTCAGAACCAGAAGTCAATTTTTATTAATAAAGAAAATCAGAACTGAATTTCAGGATAAGCAGGAAAGAACACCATGTGATGGTGGAAGAGTCATCAATCAGGCAGAGGTCTGCCCAGCAGCTAAGCCACTTGCCAGCAGACAAAGTTATCTGCAACAGTCAAGTCTCTAACAGCAATTTTAACTAATGAATCCACTGTAATTAACTCATTAGCAGTTGTTCCAATAGCCCTACCACTCTAAGTCTCTGAGGCTCCAGAAATCTATCCATTTAGAGGCTGTAAATTTTGCTAAAAGGAGGCAGTTATTTTCACAAGGCTTTCCTCAGTCAACAGAACTGTGCTCAACTGTCTTCCACTTGATGACAAATGTAACCCTTGGAAGTGGCAACCCTTCCTGGCAGAACACACCCTACAGCACCATCCCATGACTACTCAGACTACATCGCAAGGCCAGCAATAAGCATGCATCCTCTTATGCTGAACAGTCAGGTCTTTCTTTACTTTTGGGGCTGAAACAAAACCTCCAGCAGCTACAGCTGCACTGGGGACTAGAGCAGCTGGCAGTGCTGACTCTGTGCAGCGAAGAACAATAGATGTATAACATACAAAGGTCACTACTGTGACAGAGCGGGACCTGCTCTAACAAGTTATGAATATGTAATACAAAATGGAATTTGACAGGTGTTCTCTGTTCTCCAGGCTGCAGTCCTGCAGGATGTGGAAAACTGTACTCTCAGTTGGGTATTGCAAAAGACACCTAAACCCACTGCTGTGTCACACCAAGCCCCGTGTCAGTCGCTGCTCCTTGGCCAGGAGTGCAGGACCTAAATGGCTCCCTGCAGAGGGCTGCAGGCGGGTGCACCTTGTTGAAGACCACACTGTACACGTTCAGTGTGTGGCCAACTATACAGCACCCACTGTCACCCTCACTTAGACCTCACCTGAACATTCTGTATATGCCATGTACAACCTCAGATGCCACTAATCTCAAAGTAAAGTCAGACACTCAGGTGGGACCAGAGGGAGTCCTTCCAACTTTGGCTGCAGTAGTGATTACAAGTCTTAGTGCACCAAAACCGTGGGTACTCCATGGTGAGAGGATGCCAGATGTGACAGGCTCAACTCCCTCCCAGACAGTGCCCGGGATAGCAGGCAGCTCAGCCACAGCCCAAATGCACTTGGAAGAGCCTGGTGCCAAATCTCCAGTGATCTCCTGACAGAACAGCAGCTCTGTGTTAGCAGACACCAGCCTTTCAGAAACGCATTTCACCACTCGTGTGGCCCTAGCACTGGCTGCCTGTTCGTGTCATGGGAGACAGGACAGATAACCCCAGAATAAAGAAAAAAGCAGCAGCAAGTGCTGAACAAGACAGGACCTCACTGCAGCTCTGTCAAGAGTGTTTTAGACGGGTGAGGATATGGCTCTGAAATGATGATCTGGAAGCTCTGGTATGGGTGATGGATGAAGTAGCTATCCTCACATTCTCAGCTTATTTTCATAAGCAAATTTGGTCTCAAATGATGAGAAAAAGCTTGATGAAAAACCTTTGCTGCTCCTGCTGATGTACTCTTCAGGACATACGGACTATGAACTTGCCACAATCAACTGGTACAAACCTAGTCTTTCTCAGGCTGCTGCATTCCAGTTTAAAGACAAGGAAAAGACTAAATTTGAAGTTTAATTATTTAAAATAAATTAGGTTCCTTGCTTAAGAGTTAGGGATGTGATTTAACAAGTCAGGGACTGACATTTCAAAGTGTAGTGGTGAGTCAGATTGAAATCCAGGCTGTGCCAAAAGGGTGCAGTTCAGAACAGAATGAAATGCAAATGTAAACTGTTTGGAGCTTTAATCCTAATTGCAATATTACTGACAAAACTCAGCCCAGAACTGACCCAGATTCATCTTGCTTAGCTTTTTTAACTAAGATGTGACACCCCATTTAGAAGCTGTTGTCCTACACACCATCTGTAGTTTACAGAGAAAAATCAAGACCTTGGGGGGAAATTCTCCTGATTTGAAGCCCAGATCTCAATTGCCTGCTAGCACTTCATGTCTCCAGTATACTCTTCCTTTAAAAGAAATCTCCTGACAGCATCACCCCTTACATCTGTAAGCTGTAGGAGTCAGGTTGCTCAGGAAAATCTGCTTTGGACACTAAAACAACTATAATTTACCATCTCTGTTCAACCTTCAGAGTCTTGCCTGCTCTGTCATTCTACAATGACCACTGAGGATTCCTGTGGTTTATTAGCATGCCCTGACAGGTCCCACTCTGCACAAATAACAGGTATTGCTCTTATCTGTACTGCTGCATTAAAGTGTGGAGTGTACAGAGCTATCTGGAACATATCTCCAGCTGATTTTGAGCACCCACATGCACAAGACTTCAAATGAAGTGTCATGAGCTGTTTATTAACACCTCTCAGTTTGTGGTGGACTCCATGGCCACTGAGTACATGACTGTGCTGTCCATGAGGACCCACATTCCTCTTCTGAAAAGCTGCCCCAGCCTCTACTTTCCATATGGGGTTATCCCACCCCAGATGCTGGACTTCACCATTAAGACCAGCCTGCTGAAGTGGCTCTGAATAGCAGCCCACTCCCCCAGTCTGGTGTCAACCAGGGAGGGCTCCTCACCACCCTCCAATACATCCTGATATTTCAAAAGAAAAAAAGTCCCACTGCTGCTTTGTTTTTCCTCTTTCTGAAGCCTGAATGATTCCATACATGGGGAGTCATTACCAAGTGAAATATGAAAGTATATGTGACAGAGAGAGATTACCTGAGACTGCATCGATGAAGCCCAGAAAGAGCAATTGAATGGGAAAACTTTCAGTATTCTTGTGGGTTTTGTGTGCACATAGACAATGCAAGGTTTCTACTTGCCTCCAAGGTACATAAATTTTTACTGGTTTTGTTGTCTGGAAACAAAGCATATATTCAGTACCACAGCACAATGCTGGGGATCTGCAAGTTGTATAGTCAGTGGATAGATCAATAAAATAAAAAATGCAGTTTAAAAACAATCAAATACAAAATAACCTCTCTGAGGGCAAAGAACCAGAACAGTCTACAAGGTTGATGGACCATTGAAGTAAGACTCAGGAGTTCTTTCAGTAAAGTTCTCCAACCCTTGAAGATGTAATAAATTGTTATTTTAAAATGTACATTGTATTATGCTTACCCTGGAAATCATGTGGGATGATACCACTAATATAACAGAATAAATAAATAGTTTGTGCTACCAAAAAACTGTGCTTATTTTACAATCTTTTCAATAGAAAAAAAAATCATTTCCTGGAGTGAACTCAAGGTGAAGTGGGATTAAAGTGGTAACATTCAAAAGAAGCAGCATTTGTTTCTGTCATCTAAAATTGGTTGGGATTAATGAGACAGAAGAAAATATCAAGAAGACTTAATGCAAGCTATGGAAGATTTTAAGATGCCCTTTCATGCTGAAGAGCAATGCTAAAATAGCACTTTCCAGTTTCATATTTCTCACTTTTCACTAGTTTTCTAAACTCTCCAAGTTTATTAGTTACTGTTACAAAATGACCAGCCTTGGAAAGCAGCTTACATTTTAAAAGGGATAGTGAAACTAGAGTTCCAGAATCCCAACAGGACATTTGATATTCAGCAATCACAGTTTGCATCTAGAGCTAAGAAAGCACTAACTGTCCCATCCTATAAACCAGCTTCCCAGCTGGGGAAACTGAGACCCTCAGAAGGGTCTGTTTGTTTCTGACTTTTCCCTAGAAAATAGAACGGATCATTAAAGCACCCCCACATGACATGTGGGAAATCTAATTTCATTTCACTGTGGCCATTTACCACTTGCCAACAAGAAAACTTTGGCTCTGTCATCTCTACAACTTAATTAGCTACACACTACCATACACTGTACCCACCCTTCACCTTCTTCACTGATTCCCTCAGCTTCTCACTGTAGTTCAGGTGCTTTTGTCTCCTGAGCATATTGATGACCCACAGGTGATGACCCACATGTGGATTCTCTTCTGTATCTACAGGGCTGCTACTGCTCTTGTGAGGGATATCCAACCAAGCTAGGAAGTGCTACACTAGGTCACTTCAAGGTTTTGCTCCTTTTCTTTCCCTCCCCTGAACTACTTCTTTTGCAAAACAAGCATATTACCACAGTGTTGCAATGATACAAATTAACCTTATCTATGAAAAATTAACATGACCTGAAAGCTGTGCCATTGATCCATGACAGAATATGCGTTTATCCTTTTTACTTGAGGTGCTTAACAAAGACAAATATGGAAACAAAGATCTAAGCCTAGGCTAGTCCTTTTTTTTCTAGCTGATAATAGAAAAAAAAAATTAAAAGCACCTTTAAAGAGCAATTAATCTCCTTTATCTGAGCTTAGTATGAGAGGCATCACCTGCTGGAGTAGATGACTTCCATGTTCCTAGCAATGTTTGTTAATAATATGTAAGCAAAATGGATAAACTAAGTTCCTCTCCTAAATACAAAACTGGTTCTAGAAAGCAAAATGTGGTCATGTTTTGACAGAACAATGAATCGTTTCAAATCTAAATGCAAAGATGGCATTTAGTGGTGCAATTTGCATCACTCTCCAAAGCTAACATGTAGCCATTACAGTTATTTTAGTTTAGTGTAAAATGTGCCGTATATGTTTAATTTGAGATCTTAAAACCTACAGACTCTGGGAAGTTTCCCTGCTTTCTTATCACAGTGGACACCTTAACTCTATCCTCTTACCTCATGCATGTGATTATAAAAGGATATGCATGTCCTCACTTTATTCTCAACTGCACATCATGATTTTATATGACTTGTCAATATGCTCATGAAGCATAGAAATGGAAGCCCTCCTCTACCAGAAAACCACTCCAAAGACCAAGCTCTAGTATTACTGATACAACAGCACCATCACATCAGAGTTCAGCAGCCATCAGCATCGCTGTCTTCTTCAAAGCTGACAGCAAGGAGTAAGAACATTGTGAGGGGTCATGCACATTTCATGAATGTTTTGGCTGGGAGAGGTAGATCAAAAGGCATTTTGGCACAGAAAAAAAGAGGACCCCTAGGAACAGAAGCTATAAGAAAAGGACTTTAGTTAAGATTTTATCCTCCTCCTTGCTCCTGAGTAGAAGCAGTCAGGAAGTGAATTGAAACCCTGGCTCGCCCTCAAGCAGCCAGGAGCTGTGACACACTGCAGCAGACCAAGACAAGCAGAAACACAGAGAGTGGCCCTGCAAGTGAAGAGGCAGAGGAAGAGGTACCTTCATTCCTGTGCAGAAGCAGTTCTTCCTGAAGGCACAGCTATAAACTGCAGTGTCATCTAAAAGCCTTTATGCAAAAGGTCTGACTTCCAGATGATATGTTTTTCCAAACCTCTCCATCATGCATATCAGAGTGCTGCTGCAGCATTAGGTGACTGATATTGACATTCTATCAAAGAGAAATGGATGGCATCAGCAAAAAAATTTAAATCTTAACTATGACAGGGTTTTTTTTCCTATAAAATATATAATTTCTTTAAGCTGCTTCTGCTTTCTGAGAAACCACTTTTATTTAATTACAGAGTAGAAAATCCAATTGCGCAAAAACCAAAAGATGTTTCCACTCTAAAATAAATTTTGGTTTCAGAGACTAGTTTATACAATCAGTGCTTCCACAATTCTCTAGGGGCTGTGCACTCTGTCTGCAATACATCTTCTAAAATGTATTCAGTTTTTTAGCCTCTTGGTAAAGGTAGAGGAACACATAGGAATCTTGTGTAGTTCATTTCAAAAGTGTGCCCTACATGCTTTGACCAGAAAAGGGAGGAGAACACATCCCCAACAGGAACACCTAGGAAACAAAGCAGACCGTACGGAATTGCAATTCCATGCTTTTTTAACAGAAACACTGTAGTTCTGCCTACACCAAAAATATTCAAAGGAGAAACATATTTAGCTGATGAGATGAGAAATTCAGGTGTGGCCAAGATCTTAGCCTCAATGAAGTCTGAGCAAGAAACACGGGGAGATACAAATTCACATCAGCACTGCCACTGAAGATAGAGGTAAGGTTTGAGAAGGGAAGGTGGGGGCAGTGAGAGAGCAAGTACCAATTAATAACAAAGTTCTGGTAAAAATTCATATCCTATAATCTAGGTTTCAAAAGAGCATCCTCAAGGGAGTGGTGAAAAGCAAGAATCCCAAGTTCCTTCCACTATGAGAAGCAAAGACAGACCAGCTTGCTGATCAGGGACCTGTATTTGTTGCCTGGAGTTGTAAGTATTCATTTTATTCTGTCAAATTTAAATGAGAAATTTATATTTGGCCTACCAAAAGTATTCTGGTTCATAACAGTGATACAATCCATCAGAGATTTAGTAGTAAAACACCTCAAACCTAAGCCCAGGACATTGAACCTCCCCATGACACACCTCACAGTCACAGCCTTCAGCTTCATCACACTCTGCTTCTACAGCTCCCTTCTCTAAGTTTCTATAGAATGAGCCCAGCTCCCAGAAAGCTAGTACACTGCACACGTTTTTCAGATCAAAAACCTTATTAAAGGAAAAGAATGTGAGGAAGATAGGACCAGGTGATTGACAGTGATTGTATTGAAAATGGGAAAGGCTGCACAGACCTTTCTGAAATGCAGGTTTCCCTGGACTGTGAGATGCTGGGATCTGATGCTGCACTTGACCCATTAAACAGCTTTTGAGGCAGAAGGGATACCTTGAGAGTCTCACTTCACAGGCAGTAATATTTCACTGTTTAATTCCTTCATTAAAGCAATAAAGGGTCATTGTGCTGTATCACATCTAGATTAAAAAGGATTTTTAAGGAAAAAAAAATCTATAAAACTCCTAGATAAAGTTATTCCAGCAGTTATTTAGCCTTAATGTAAAAAATATGCACCTTTTTGAAGCCTGAATTAATATGGTTTTACTTTAGGGATGGAATAGCATCGTGCTTTCATTCACCAGATTAAATTGTCATCCCGTATCAGAAATGTCACTCTGTAGCAACTCTTAAACCTCGATAAAGTAATGTGCTAACCTTCTCTTTGGCAAAATAAAAAGATTGATATTCTTCATTTCTACTGACAGGCAGCATGTACAGACCTCTGACTTCACTGGGAGGATTTCAGAGGCATTAAAAACATCAGCTCCAGAACAGGACTCAGAATGCCTCAGCAGTTTCACCAGTACAGAAGTCTTATAATTCCTTAATTCCTAATGGATAGGAGGTCCTAGTTCTTCACCATACACACACAGGTATCTCCTGGTTTCCTTAGTCCCACACTGTACACGGGATGATCTCCAGATTTTCCTGCCTTCAAGATGTGTCCTGGTTTGAATGAGACTAGAACCAATTCTATTTGGTGATTCTACTTCTCAGCTCAGTTCTAACTAACTGCACTGGCTGAAGTCAGCAGCCTGTTTCTCCCAGGCAGTGGCTGCTTCTAGCAGGGACAACACCCCATGTTCACAGTTACTGCCAAGGGTTGGTGTGCAGACCCAGGCCACTGCTGCATCTTCTGTACCACACTGGGGGGTGCAGAAAGTGAAAGGCCACACCTGCAGGGAGGAGTGGGCAGGACAGGTGACCCCAAACTGACCAGCAAGGGATTCCAGCCCATACATGTCATATTTAGTATAAAATATGGAGGGTCTTGCTTTCTTCTCTTGGAGGGCTCTCCCTCTTTGCCCTCTCGGATCACTTTGCCAGCTTGGCTGGGCTTGGCTCGAGTCCTCTTTCGGTTCACTCCTCGGAGCACCAAGGGGGACTCCATCCATTCTGCCTTCGATCCTCATCAGTGTGTTCCTGAATCCAGTACCAGAACCCAGCTCCTGAACACAGCTCCTGTGCTGCTGCTTAGCACAGTCTGGGACTTTCCCAGTGCCTGTTCCACAGCATCAGTGCTGACGGTGACATAATTACCATCAAGGGGGTTGGGTTTGATACCAGTTTTGTACGCATTTGTATATATTCCATTTTTATTAATAATATTTTCATTCAATTGTTCTATTTTCCTTTTCTAATCACTAAGTCTCCCTTATTCCCTTTCTCTTCCCCTTTGGAGAAGGAGGAGGGTTAACAGAGCATCTCTTTTACATCTAAATGGCCACCCTAAACTAACCCTAAACCTAAACCATGACAGGATGACAATGTACCACAATGCCCAGCGAGAGGTAGCAGCCAGGGGAAAAAAAGGGGCCTGAAACACCTGAGCTCTGCTATCTCAGGTGGATGCTGTCTTATGGAAAACTACAGTGTAGAGTAAGAAATACCTGAGGTTTTAAAAACTCCACTGTGACAGCACTGAGCTCTATACAGCTAAATTTATCTTGTTTCTTGGCAGTCTGCAGTATAGCCATACTGGATAAGATTCATCTGGCCAAGTGTAGACATATACTTCTGAGCCAGACACCCTTGGCTCCTATATGGACATCTTATCTCAGAGTAGGTGTTTGAAATAGATTATATGAGTCACGCCTTACAGGCGCCTACTTTTCTCCATGGATCACACAGGGAACTTAGAATAGCTCAGAGGTAGGCACCTCCAGGCTGTAGTAGCTTGCCAAAATGAATCCCACCTCCTCTGAGGAGAGACTCTTAAAAAGATACAGCAGAAATTTTCCTCAGTTCGGTTTTTGCCTTTTTCCTCTTCCCGCTTCCTTCAGACTTAGTATGGAAACATTGAGAATTAGAGGGAAAATTGTAAAGAAGTTTTGGAAATTTTTCACTGCAAAGAACCTCTCTGAGTACCGTAAGTGACTTTTTGTGCTGCTTCACTTCAAATCTTCTTGTATTTAGAACGTCAGGTGAATTTGTTTTATTGAAAAAATTCTCTAGTGGAAAGTTACACTTTTACAAAAATTCTTGTGGAATATTTTCACAGCAAATCAACCTTGAAGCTGAATTTTCCTCTGTCTTTAGAAGCACAAGATTTCCTGGACCCTGCTTACCTTGGGCTACCTCTGTTAAGTGCTGTGCATTTTCCTTCCCTGAATGCTGTTCAAACAAGAGATTCCTTGGGTTTTCCTCAAGCAACCACCAAGGAGGATATTATACATTTAAGTGGTTTGACATTTTTGAATAATTTGAAGAGTTTGTGCTATTATTTTTTTATAGCAAAACTGTGTTTCGTTCTTCTTCACAGTCTGTTGGTATCCTCTGTGAAACAGTTGAGGCATGGGAGGCACATGAGAAATTAAAAAGCTTGTAAACTATTGAGGGTTTTTTTTTCTCAGAGAGGATGGAGGGAAGGCATTCTGTTTAACTTCAGGCCCTTTTGTCTAGTAGCCACTGGATGAGGTTGATAGTCAAAATGTGTTTGCAATGGTTTATTGAATAAATTGCAGTCAGCCTCTTAATAAAAATTCTGGATGAGTATGTACAAGAGATCCTTTTGTAGAAACAGAGAAATGCACCTCTCTGAGTGCTACATGAGACCATTGGTGCTGCTTCATGTATTTAGAATCATAGAATCATCTCTGTTGGAAGAGACCTTCAAGCTGATTGAGTCCAACCATTGACCCTACTTGACGTGCCCACTGCTAAGCACTGTATCTACACAACTTCAATACACTCAAGGATGGTGATTCAACCACTTCCCCGTGTAACCTGTTCAATATTTGACAACCCTTTCAATGAAAAAATGTCCAACCTAAACCTCCTGTTGCACAACATGACCTATTGCTTGCTACGTGGGACAAAAGATTGGCCCCCACCTTACTACAACATCCTTACAAGTAGTTGTAGAGAGCTATAAGGTCTCTCCTCAGACTCCTTTTCTTCAGACAAAATAGTCCCAGTTGCTTCAGCTTATTCCTCATAAAACTTGTTCTCTAGACCCTTCCCCAGTTTAATTGCCCTCCTCTGGACACAGCCCAGCACCCTGATGCCTTTTTCTGTACTTAGGGACCCACAACTGAACACATTACTCAAGAACTTCAGATTAATTAGTTTTCTTTTAAAAATCTCTAGTGGAAAGTTACATTTTTGCAATTAGCTTTCCCTCTTGTTTAAAACTAGCAGCCTTTTCTCATTTCAGTATTTTAGTAATTTCTTCACTTCTTTCTGTATAACTCAGAGACAGGTGTGGAAAAATGTGAGTGAAAACTTCAGTGTTTGCATTACGACACTAATATAAGTCAGAGGTCCTGCACTCAAGATTCTGGTATCATAGGAAAGTTCTTGGAAATATATTTATATATTATTATTCTTACAGTTGTTACCATGAGAGTCTTACACAGAAAAAAAAATATTAAATGTTCTTTAATTTATATAAGGCTAAAGGTATATAAACTAACTTACTGTTTTCCACAGTGACAACATTTTCACAACAGACTTAAATCACATAAACTTTTATGTTCATTAGGTAAAGCAACCAAGAGGACAATTTATCCTCTATCAGAGATAGATCAGGAGCATTGTGACCAATTTCAATAGGAACAGCAGTACAAACATCTGTTCCTTGTTACTATCCCTGCCATTTTCACACGTGTTATTTTGGAGACTTTCCTATTTCTCATTTGATTTTGGCAAGCAATAAGCATTATGGCCAACCATTTGCTTAGGAACTATGTACTAGATATTGCATGAACTCAATACCTGTTACTGCAGCTGGTCTTCATTTCTCTGTAGATATTAATAATTACAGCTCATATTGTCATTCTGAGTTGGAAAAAAAGAAAAAAAAACCAACCAACAAAACCAAACCAAACCAACAGACAAAAAAAAACCCCAACAAAATAAAACCAACAATGACAAAAAAAAAATCCCCAAACTTAAAAAAAACATATATGGGTAACAAAACACCACTTTCTGCATAGATCCTGTCCAATGTCATACTGATGAAATCAGCATGGTGTATAAATGCTGCTCACAACCTGAGATCCCAAAGGGTCCATGCATCTTCTTCACTGCAGAGATTTATATCATGAGAACAAAGTAATAGGAGAGGTAGAGACCATGGTGCCTGGAGCTAAGGTATTTCAAGATTTACTTCAAGAGATCTCCAAGTCCTCTGCTACATGTTTCTTCAATAAAAAATAGAGGAAATTAAGTCCTCACTTGTATTTCTTTAACCCTTTAAGATAGAAAAAGTATTTTTTAATTTAAAAAATCTCATTATTTTAACCCTATGTTATTCTCCTGGGATGTGTTTGAGAGAATCAGGAAGATGTAGGGACAGAAGTGCCACTCACTTGCCAGTACCAATTATCCAGTGTGATACTGATCTTAAAGTTGCACAAGATGAATGAATTGGAAGGGACTCAGAGATGCAATGTTGTTGTTGTTATTCCTTTTGGTTCTTCAGATCCATTCATTTTCCATGTGCAATGTTTTCTCTTAATAGTCTATATAGCATCTACACCTGAGAGAAGTCATATTTTATTCTGTACTACAACACTATTTCTCTTTTCCTCTCTTTGAAGAAGACAACTGAATATGTTCCTGCTTTAAATGGTGAGAAAAAGTACAAAAAAATTCTCAATAGTGCTCTAATGCAGATTAAACTAAAGTTCTGGCTTTGAACTGAGATGGAACATACTGGTCAAATTTTCATTTACTTTGGAGTATACTTAAAGTTTTGGACATGGTTTTGGTCTTTCTCAGCAGCTTTTTCAAGTTTCAGCAATGGAAAATATTAGCATTCAAAACCTTAAAAGTACAGTATTTCTGAGTGCACTAAATAAAATGCATCTTTTGCATCTTGCCATAAAATTAATTATGCCAGAGAGAAAGGCAGCTTATGTTATACAAGCTCTCAAAGATTTTTCCATGAAAAAAAATCATCCCCACAATCAATAGGGACATGATAGAAAATTGCACTGTTACAAAGGTTTTCTTCTCGGAATTTCTTATGAATGCAAATTTGAATTCCACACTGTAGGATGATGTTGAATGCCTAAAACATAAATTATGGTGAGATAGATTTCAAACAGAAAAACCTACGGAGTATTTAAGAAACAAGACTCCATAAATAATACTGAAATTATAATCATCCAACCTGTGTGGTAGAGTGCATTTTTATTTAATAAATCATACCTAAAGAAACTGTTTGGGGACTATGAAGCATCACTTACATCTTTTACTTATTGAGATGTCAAGCTTTTTATGAGTGATGCTTGAGTCTCCTCAGTCCTTCTGTGATTAGTTTATAATAATAGAACAGCATTTAATTCTGTAGCCATGTAACTGCACTTGTTGGCTGCTCAACTTTCTTCTGTGGGATAGGTAAAATTCTATGGCACTGGGGCTCATCAAGACACAATGACTGTGTAATCCCTGTTCTTTATTTAATTCCTATTTTTCAATAGGCTCATACTGTAGTTATATTAGTTGTAATGAAAATGATTAATTATAGTAATAATACTCATTAAGTTGTGAACCTATTAACAGCACAAGCAGCACTTGCATCCTGGCATGCAGCACACTGGAAATTCAGCTTGATTTTCGTGGGTTTTACTGCACTTTACACCTCTTCCCCCCTGACAGATGAGGTCCCAGTGTTACAGCACAAGTTTGTTTCAGAATCAGCACTAACTTGTACATTTGTTTTATAAATCATGGAGCTTAAGCACTTTCTCTTTAATTGCATATTTGCACTCCCTTTGACACCAGTCGACCCCTCAAAGCACTCCCTGACAAGAAGACAGAACAACTGGCTGAACAGAGGCATCCTGCTGGGAAATGGCAGCACCCCTATGACATAAATCTGCCACAGGTTTCTTCTAGCACATCATTATGGAAAGAGGAGACCAGTAGTCATAGAGCAAGACTGTTATAAAAAATCTAATATGCTTTTACATAACAATCTTCTAGCTGCTGTCCACATTCCAGCAGGCCTGGTGCCATGATTTAGCAGTGTGCTTTTATGATGTACATAGAAAACATTTTCCCAGGGTGTGAATCGTTATGATTCAACATCCAGAAGTCAGCCCCCAAAAGACAACATTCCAGGATTTTATGTTCCCATACTGGAAAACAAAAAGAAGCAACAGTTGAATATCTGCATTTTCTGCAAAGATTTTCTCCACACGATTAAGCTTGAGAGTTTGTTCTGGTGATGCAAAATAGCCTAATGCCTTGTGTAGTGTGATATGTGCTCTGCCCAGCCCCAGGCATGCTTCTGCAGCTCTGAGCCCTTGGCGAGGGGCAGGCAGGCAAGCATGGAACAGGAGTTGTTGAAAAAAATGAAAGAAAGACAAACCAGCAGGAGAAGGCATCAAGCTGAGCAGAGGAGAGCTTCACGTAACAGACTCCTCTAGTTATCAAAATTGTTTCTTTGTAAAGTCAGTTTCCCCAAACTACCAATAGCTCTGTGTAAGCAACAAAAAGAACCAATCCAACCCAACCCAAACAAAACAAAAACCACAAACAACAACGAAAACCACATACACAAGAAAAATACACAAACAAACATATGATTCTTGAATATTCAGCAGTTCACATGAGCAACAGCTCTAAATGAAGTGACTGAAACCCCTGAATAATGAATAAAGTAAGGGTGTCAGAGCTCTGGAACGGGCTGCCTAGGGGGGTCGTGGAGTCTCCATCTCTGGAGACACTTAAGACCTGCCTGGATCTGTTCCTGGGTGACTTGGTCTAGATGCCTCTGCTCAGGCAGGGGGGTTGGACTAGATGATCTTCTAGCTCCCTTCCAGCCCCTAATATCTGTGAATCTGTGAATTA
>JANHGL010001188.1:0-40886 GCA_024611195.1 Ceyx melanurus
AAGGAAGGGGGAAATCGCAGAGGTGGGGGGAGGCAGCGCTGACACGCGGTGGAGGCGCCGCGGGCTGTGCCTGCCCTGGGTGCAGGAAGATGAGGGGCTCTCGCCGGCTTTGCTGTACGTTGTGTCTTGTTTTATTAGCCTGGGGAGCGGGGGGAAGCAATTTAAAACTGACTCGCAGGGGGGGGTGGAGGTGGTTTGTTCAACTCTGCCGCTCTCTACCCTGGTCTGCAGCTGGCCGTGTCAGTCTGCGCGCCGTGTTGATGTTGCGCTTTCCCCCCAAAGATGGCACTGGATGTCTTTCGCATTTTCTTGGGATATTATTTTTCATCCCTCGGGGAGCCCAGCTCCCGGTTGGCACAGCTGTAAATCTTTCCCTTTTCACATTCATTCACCCCGGGTCTGTTGTGGATTTGTATTCAGTGCTTGTGAAGGAAAGCAGCTTGTTATGTGGGGTGAATTAGAAGTGAACGTGTTTGGTGGTTGTTGTTTTTTTTTTTTGGCGGGGTTTTTTTCTTGGTTCTTTTTTTCTTCATCTGGCGACCCTAAAGCCCACACAGGTGATGTTAAATGTAAAATGAAATCTTTCCTTGCTGGAGCAGCACAAAGACTTTGTGTCCGGGTATTCAGACCATTTATTAGCGGTCTGAATGACAAAGATGCTGACTACCTGTTAGAAGAACCTTTCCTGTTGTTGTCCATCCCCGGGCTTTCACTCTGCTGGTGTCTTTTTTCCCTCGAGTGGGAACAGCTCGGTGTTGGCTGTGGTCTGGGTAGGCAAGAGAGACTTTCTCAGGATTATCGGAGGAGTTTTGGAAATGCTTGATAGCACTTGTCTGTCTTCTCTCTCAGGTAAACATGTATGACAGCCTGGGGGGACCGAGAAGGGACTTTTCCCCCAGCTGTCAGTGAAGGAAAGCTGTTTATTTTCTCGGTTCTCTGTAGAAATGTGGCATTTAGATACTTGTCTGAATGTTGATTTAGCTGCAGAACTGTCAGTGCAGTTTTCTCAGTCGGCATTGCAGCCCTTGTGTAGATAGCTGGGCAGAAAGAAAAGGAGTGGAAACACGAAACATTTATTTGAAAGATAGACTAGAAGACGTTGGATTTATTTGAGGAGCTTTTGAACTGTCTTGTGAAAATGAATTTTTTCTTTTCACTGTGTTTTGAGGTTTCGGGGGTTTTTGTTTTTTCTCACCTGCCCTTAATGTTCTTACGAATCCTTAGTTACTTTTTATATGACACCTAGTTCATCTCAGCCCTTTCAACCCCTTTCACACCCTGGCCTCTGGTCAGAAAATGGTTGGAAAACAGGCAGTTTTCAGCTTTGCCTTCTTTTATAAGAAGCCTATTCGATTCTTATGCAGAGTTACTTTCTTACAGAAAATACCTTGGCCACTTGACAGTGGCTCGTTCAAGACCCCGTAATGCTCATACGTCACTTCAGAAAGGAGGCTTTCCAAACGTGTTAGCAAGCAAAGCTGCTGAGCTGTCTGATGCTGCAGATTCAGACAGGAGAGCGAGTGCTGTACATGGTCTTTATTCTGCCACACAGAACACAAACCCGATGGTGTTCCTGACTGCTTCCAACGTAGTTTTGGGGGCGGTCAGAACTGCTCTTGCTAGCTAAGACAGATGTCGAGTTCAGTAGCAAGTGAGAAGCACTCTCTGAGGCTTGCCAAGTGAGCAAGCAGGTTAATAGTGGAGTTTTTAATTTGTTTTTAATTTTTGTTTTATTTTACTTCTTTAAGTGGCATGGGGTCTCCTCTGCATTCCTCATCTATGATGCCATAGCCAGACGCTCCCCATTACTGGACTTTGGCCAGATCCTCAGGGTTGTTGTAATCCCCTGCTGAAAGAGATCAGTACCAGGTGGCTGGGGCAATTTGTGGTTTGCCATATCATTTCTGCTTTCAAAAAGTATCCCGCTCTTTATTCTTCTTCTGCCCTTGATCTCGCATACCTGTGTATATATGTACACACACAATGTTTATTTATACCTTCTGTCTTCTTATTGTTACTTCAGGATTTCAGATGCATGCCAGGTTCCCACTGAATGCCAGAAGTAGAGTTCACTACAGATGGAGCCCCAAAGTCAACATGGCAGTGGTGGTTCACTAGTGGTGATTCAGCAGCCCTCCTTGGACAGCCGGCAGCGGTTGGACTATGACAGAGAGAGCCAGCCGACGACCATCCTGTCACTGGACCAGATCAAGGCGATCAGGGGCAGCAACGAATACACCGAAGGTCCATCTGTGGTGAAAAAATCTGGTCCGCGGACAGCCCCGAGACAAGAGAAGCATGAAAGGACTCACGAAATTATACCAATTAATGTGAATAATAATTACGAACACAGACCCAGCCACGTGGGGCACGTGGCCCATCAGCATAACGCCAGGGCTCCCGTCCTGAGCAGATCCACCAGCACGGGGAGCGCGGCCAGCTCCGGGAGCAACAGCAGCGCTTCCTCGGAGCAGGGTCTGCTGGGTCGGTCGCCTCCATCCCGGCCGGGCTCGGGCCACAGAGCCGATCGGACAATCCGGACGCAGCCCAAGCAGTCGTCTCTGATTGTAGATGATCTGAAGGGCCCTTTGAAAGAGGACTTGACCCAGCACAAGTTCATCTGCGAGGAGTGCGGGAAGTGCAAGTGCGGGGAGTGCACGGCCCCCAGGGCTCTCCCTTCGTGCCTGGCCTGCAACCGGCAGTGCCTGTGCTCGGCGGAGAGCATGGTGGAGTACAGCACCTGCATGTGTTTGGTCAAAGGGATCTTCTACCACTGTTCCAACGACGATGAAGGGGACTCTTACGCGGATAATCCCTGCTCTTGTTCCCAGTCACACTGCTGTTCTAGGTACCTGTGCATGGGAGCCATGTCCTTGTTTCTGCCTTGCTTGCTCTGCTACCCTCCCGCGAAAGGATGCCTGAAACTCTGCCGAGGGTGTTATGACCGCATCAATCGCCCGGGCTGCCGATGCAAGAACTCCAACACGGTCTATTGTAAACTGGAGAGCTGCCCCTCCCGGGGTCAGGGCAAGCCCTCCTGATTTTTGGAGGGAGGTTGACTTCCTCCAACTGCAGTTTTTCAGGTTGTAGCTGATTTTTTTTTTTTTTTGGTCTTTCCTTCTTTTCTCCCCCTCTCCCATTTTGGAGGGGTTGTTTTTGTGCTTTTCTTTCTGTCTCCCCCCAGCTTCAAATACCCAAGTTCTTCCCTTTGCATCTTTGCTCTCCTCTTCCCGTTGACTTGGCTGACTGTGGAGTGTTTTACGTAGTCACTGCTGCTCTTTGGTAAGTGTGGACCTGGTATCTGCATCTGCCGCTCGCTTTGGCACAGGGTCTCTCAAGTTTGAACCTGAACCACTCCTGAAAGAGACAGTGAGAGCTCACTGAGCTCTGGAAGCTTCTTGCTCTGTGAATATCTTCCCAAAGATGTTTTTCGTTCTCAGAAATTTCTTATTTTTTCCTTACCCCCCTGGGTACCAAGGAGGAATAACTTCCATGAGTGAGCTGGATTGTGAAATATCTTTTTGTGTGTGTTCTTTCTGGAGAGGGATGTAAAATAAAGGCTTTACCAAATGAAAGGCCTGACTCTTCTATAAGCAGCCTGCTTTTCTATTTTCTTCTCCTCTTTCCCCTCTCTCTTTTTCTCTTAACTTTTGAAACATTCTCAGTCCTGAGAATAACCCTGCCTCCTGTTTTTACATTTTCAGTGTAACTTCTGTTTTTGCTACACTATGTAGATCTTCACATTGGAGACATTATGGCTGCAACATACTCATTTGTTTCTTTTGCTGTCAGATCTTTGAAGGATATTGCTCACTCCACCCTCCTCCTCCTCCTCCTGTTTTTATAGTCTATCAGTATCAGTTGATATTACAGTTGGTGGTGTTCATATATCCAAACAGTCTTCAGGTGCAATTGAGTCACCTAAACTTTCTTGAATCCTTAAAAGTTTCTTGTGATCCTTTGGTTTAGTGAATTTAGCTCTGCTCTGTACTTTATAATTTTATTCTGTCCCTGTTTTATTGCCTTAGCCACAAATTGTGGTCCTTTTTTGTATATTTTATGTATAAAACACAAAGTTGAATCCCAACTATTTTTAAGACAAAAGTCTGTTAAAACTTTTTTTATTGTAAAGAATATTTATTATGTGAATCTCTATTATTTTATGATATTTATTGCAAAAGACTTTGAAAATGTACTCATGTCTGAATATAACAAAATATCAATACTTAACAAAATAAGGATGACACGAAGAAAGTACATATGTTAACTATAATGCAGAAAATATATTAATTAATGAAAATGGCTCTGGAGTTCTTTTGTTATAATGACAGGTTGTGAGCTACGTGTGCATATTGCTGGGTTGTTGGGGTTTCTCCTCCTTGCAGTCTACCAGGTAGCAAATAGTGTCCTATTGATACTTTAAAACCACTAGTCTGTGCTCTAGTTTAGTTTACCTGATTTTAAGTTTGCTTAACTATATATCAAGTTATTATCTTTTTGCTGTGGGATATTTAATACAATTGAATGCATAGTTGTTCTTACAGTGCCAGGAAGGGTAGGCCCTTTTTACCAAAGCATTTGGAAATGCAGTTGTGGAGGAGGAAACCATAACTTCAAGGCTTTTTTGTTTCCTAAAGTAATGCCAAATTAACATGTAAGCCTATTTTAAGTTTTCCTCTAGAGAACTTCTTGGCTGGTTAAATTGCACATCAACTGAAGTAACTGAATGAACCTACCAAGCTCAAAGCTAAATAAAAAGCAAGAGGCAGGATAAAAAAGAAACCCAAAACCAACAGTTGTCTTGCTCTAGTTTGCTAGCTTTGAAATGTGGGGCAAAGGGGGTGGTGTTTGTGCCAGTGTCTACGTTTTCCCCATGTCAACTGAATCCATCTTCTGTCTTTAAAGGCTCTTAAGGGTGACCTGAGTGTCACAGCTACTCACAGCCATTTAACACATACTCAACAAAAAAGCTTTTCAGGGAGAGAGAATGGGGAAACCTCATTCTTCTCTTCATGTGGGTCAAGGCTAACATCACAATTCTTCTGAAGTAAAAAGTTTATTAAATGGATGTAATTTCACATGGTATTCAGAGTAAGTGATTCTAGAGAAACTGCACTTAAAGAACACAGCAATAACTTGACAGATGTGTCATATCTCTCATTCTGAGGTCCCTGCTGCTTCGATGCCATATTCAGGCTGTTCTGACTCCTTGCATACTGAAGATTTGAATAAGCTTGTCTTTTGTAGCTAACTCCCTCAAATCTGATCCAAAGTTGTACAAAATGAAATTATTATCTGGATAATCAGGGAAACCACTTGCTTTGCAGAGTGTGCAGTTGGTGGTAATTTCTCTCCTAGCCTCGCTGTGACAAAGTCAACGGGCTGGGAGGTTTGTGGAGTTGCAGTGTAAGTAAAATAAGTGTACTTTTCAATATTTGTTCTTCAAAAGGTGAAGCAATGCTGAGAGGAGAATATTTCTGAGGAGTAGGCAACTTGCTTTGCACTACTCTCCCATCACTGATACTCCTCTAACAGTGACAGCTGCAAACAGCCCTTGGGAGATGATGAAATCCTTGTCCAGCAGTCACTGGTGGTCAGATGAGGCTGTTTGTAAGATTGTGTGCTGGCACTCAAAAATACTGACCCACCTGCCTTGTTAGGATAGAATCCAGCTCTGTGGTGAGAAATTTGCTCAAAGGGTGTTGGTTAGCCTTCCTCAAGAAGGATCTTCTGCTTGCTTCACTCTCTTTTTCCATCTGTGTGACTTATGTGGGGCTTTGGTTTGATTCCTAGCAGAAGAAAGCCCAAAGGATCCACATGTACTCTTATTTTTTTAATTATTATCTTCCATTGTGAACTATGTCCCAGCACTGTTTCAGATTTAGGTTTTTTTAATCAACAAAGCCTGTGTGCTAATTAGTCACACCAATGTTCCCTTTACTAACTAAACTGTGGGAATAACTTCAGGTTGCAGTTCCTTAAGAGTAAAAATTGACTGACCTACAGCAACAAGAAGATAACAGGTCCTTGTATGTCTTAAATGGTGTTCCAACTGCCAGGTGTTACCTAGAGAGGTCAGTGTTAAAGTACTGAGATAACAGTTTTGGGTTTTGTTGGGTTTTTTTTTTCTTGGGTTAGATGCTGTATCATTTGTACTAAATATCTATTTATATATTTAAGTTCACTTTCAGGTCCTCTGGAACGTAAGGTTGTTGCCTTATGCTGTGAAAATGACAGTGACTTCTTTGAGGCAGACAGATTTTGTGGGACAGAGCCACACAGGGATTGCGTGAGAGCAAATGAATGGTTTTCTAGCAGAAAAGAACCTGATCAAGCTGACAGATGCATGAAGTAACCCTCCACAGCTTGAAGAGCCAAAAGTTATTTTAAATGTGCCCTAAATGGTCAGTCATTATAATCTGCTCTGCTTTCTAGAATACAGCAACTGGAATGACCACTGAGAGATGCTGGTTTTTGTTTTAAGGGGAGGGGGGATGGGAGGGAGGGTTGCTAAAGGCTAATGAGGTTTCTGGCAATTAGGAGACTAAAGGGCAGATTTCAGGTCTTCATAATTTGTCCTTGGGCAGTTCAGGTTGTTTCCTACATGTCTGTAGATTGCCAGGCTGGCAGTGGCCCGTTACAATATAGATCATAAACATTATTTCTTAATGGTTTTCAGGTAGTTTTAAGATCTCACTTTGAAAAATGAAGAGAGTTCTGTATAAAATGAACGTGTAATTAGGTGATAAGTTCAGCTGACCTACTAACCTAATTGTGTAAGTTGGGGGTGGATTTGAACAAGCTGGCCATCTGGTTAGCCACGGCAGAGCCCTGAAATGTGGCATGGGAGGTCTGGGATGAAGGAAAAGGGGAAGCCCCTCCAGCAAGCTGGAATTCCAGTCTTAGCTGGCTTAGTGTCTTGAAACCCATAGTAAGACTTCTGGAAACAGATGGAGATAAATTTCCCTGGAGGAGCACATTGCTAGGGTGAGAATCTGAGAGAGTTGGGGTGTTTCTCTAAAGAAGCCTTCCTTGCACTGACACTAGTGTGGGTGACAGTGTTATCCAAGGAGGGGATAATGCTTTGCTCTTGTTTATGGTTCCATATCATAAAGACAGGTGGGAGAGGATTAGCCCCTCTGTTTGTGATAAAGCAAATCTGTTAAGAGGGATTAAAAGGACTAGATGAAGTGTTTTAATGGACTTATACAGAGTAAAAGATTTTTGTCCTAGAGGAATGTTCAGGACTCACTGATACTTCTGTATCTCCTGTTCTGAGAAAATTACCTGCAAATTCTAAGAAATTCTGATTACTTTTGTCCAGCTGGAGTGTTTGTTAAAAGACCCTGGAATAACACTTTGCTCTGGTGTCACACAGCTGGATTTACCAGCCTTACAGAGTGCCTGGATTGCACAGTCTTGTTCTGATTAGCTTTCATCAGTGGACAGGTTGCTTTTAGGGCAGCTCTTAATCATTTGTACTTCCTTGTGGTGGGTTTTTTTTTTCACCTTTCTTTCTCTGATGGGAGTAGCCAAGGCATGGCAGCTACCTCTGGTGTAGTTACCAAGCCATATGGTGCCTGGGTTAACAAGCTTTATATTTACTGGAAAGATCTATTAAAAAATCATCTAGGCTACCCAGAAAGTTTCCTTCAGCATGTTCTGCTTCCATGTTAGAGCATGGGCTTGGGCTGTCACTGCTCCAGAGGACTGATTAATGGGATATGGATGGTCTGTGAGGTGGGCTGCAAGTGCAGCCCCACAGATCAGCTGTCAGATGCAGTGCTGTTGATTTTCCCAGTACAGTGCTTGCAGCTGCCCTTCCCACTTCTCCTGGTGAAGGTGTCTTGAGATATTTCCTCACTTATTAATAAATACAAAGACAGATTTCTCTCAGACCTCAAATCATCTTACTCCTTAAGTATGTAGGGGTGAAACCCTAGTCTTACTGAATAACCTTTGGTTTCCACTTCCAAAAAGGACCAGAAATTCACCTGGCTCTTTCAATATTCTTGATATATGCACGTGACAATACTGTAAAAGGAAGATAAACCAGTGTACTTCCAGGGGAACGACATGGTTGTGTGTATTACAAACCAAACTATTTCAGCTTGAAAATGCAATGGTTGTGAGTTGCTCTTTTTTGAAGACAAAAGAAGCATATGTTTGTTGTAGTGCTTAGGGGAAGGTGTGCCTGATGGCCATGCCTCTCTTGCACTGTAAGCACGCCCTGGTTTGTAAACCTTTGTATACGTGTACAGTGCTACAAACCTGAAAACAAATATCCTACAGAACACGCTGTGAAAAGCCACGAACGCCGGACAGAGGCTCTGCCCCCAAGGGCTGAACCTCATTGTGTTTGTGCAATAAGGAGCACAATGGGACTCGCATCCTGCCTGACCCTGCGGGGTCACCCCCGTAGTATGGCTGGGTTTATACCACAGAATAATTCTTCTGAATGAAGCTGATGGATTTACATCAGTGGTTAACTTGGCCAGGTGACAACATACTTAGGCTGGGACCTAACGCCACCACAGGCTGTCCTGAATGGACTCAGCAGAGGTGGTAGGGTTTTTTCCCCCTTGTTTTTATAAATTGGGTAGGTTAATACAGCACTCTGCCTTATGAATGTCTGACATTCGTAAGCATCAGGATGTTCTTAGTTTATATGATAAAGAAACTGTGGGAAGGAGCTGGAATATGCTAAACATACACTGGAATTACAGAATTAACTACTTAATGGATATTTTAAATGAAACTGCCTGTCTTCTGGCATGTGCTTCAGCATCTGAACCATCTGGCAGCTCTTCCAGTGCCATGAGGATTCCTCTTCCACTCTTTAAGCAGGAAGAAAAATTGAAGTTCCCAAGACTGGTAAAGGTCCTTGCCAAAGCATCGTTTCTTGTGTGATGTTCGATATGATGCTTTTGGATCTGTCTGTGCACTTCATGAGTAGGACACTTCCAAATTATTAAAGTAGCTTCCTGGAAGGTGGAAAATTCTGGGGATTTGCTCTAATGTGGATGTTTGGAGGTTGCGCAGTACCTTCTTGTTAAGATTAGGGTCTCTTAGCTGCCCCTGCTCAAAATCCATTTCCAGCCACATTTATTTCTTATAAAATGATCTCCTTCATCAAACACCTTCTTTTTGAGAAGGATTATGCACTTGTTCATTTTTCTACATAGCATGAAAAGTTCTTCTGGATGGAACACGCTATTGCTGCGTGAGCACTACATGGACCATCTGTGCTGCTGCTGAGGCACTTGCTGATTTAGTACATTTCTGTGTTGTGTGTCTCTTCTGAGTCATGGTGAGGTTGAGCTTGGTTAGTCAGGGTGGGAATTACACTATAGTTGGATCTCACGATTTTGTTTTTCGGTCCAAAGTTCAGATCTGGGTATGAACTTTGCCAGTTTGGCAGTACCCGGTGTCTGGTCTCAAGTTGACTGAGCTGCAAAGAGCATATGAGGAAATACTGTTACAGTTGAAAATGCATCAATTCTGCTGCATTAAATAGCCAAAGGATTTCTCTGGGAGCAAGTGGTAAACACATAAGAAGCCCTTCTGGAGTCTCCATAGAGATTTTTGTATGGGCTTTCAAATCTTGAGCTTTAGAGCCAGTGTGCTTTCTCCCTTCCCATCTCTAGCCCTGTACTGGTGCAGGAGCACTTGTCATGGTACTTGCAGAGCCATCCATCAGTGCTGCCAGGAGCAGATAGCCCCTCAATGTCAACCGGATCTGCTGTTCCTGCTGACAGCTCTAACACTGGCTCTGGGATAACTTTATCTCTTCAGGTGGCAAAAATTGCAGGACCTCCTTAACTAGTGGCTCAAAGCCTTTTGCACTTGGACTTAAATTCTTTCAAATCAACTAGGCCTGATAAAACAGCTCAGAGGAAAAGATTTCCCTCTGTGGCTGGGAAATCTGAGGGCTGTGGGGAGTTGTGCTGTGAGGCACTGGCACAAGCAGGAGTCCGACCATCTCTGGGGTGTTTTCACCTGCCAGGTCATTATTCTGTACAGAGAGGTGACTGGATGGGAAAACCTCTCCCTGCCTGAACCAAGAGCACTTTCTGGAATCTATTTGAAAGTTGTATGTCATAACTTGCCATAGATCATGTGTGTGTGTGCAGGTGTTTGTGGTGGGTCAGAAGTAATGGTAATATTCTTAGGGGGGAAAATACATAATCCTAAACCAGGGACCTGTTTAAGATGTTCTTGATGCAGGATTCTATACACTGTGATCCATCTGCAATGAACAATGAAATATTTTTTTTTTTTCGGGTTCTTTTAAACACTATCTTTGAAAATGGCAGCGGGTGTCAGCGTTTGGATATGTGGGAAACTAGGTAGGAGCCTAAAGAACACATGTTAACTTACTGGGGCTAGAAACTAGAGCCATATCCTATGGCCTTCTAATTAAAACTCTTTATTTCCACAGATTTATTCTGTGGGCCTTACTAAATAGATCAGCCTTGGGTTTCTAATGGTGACTACTTGAGGAGGAATGTAGCCTTTGTTACCCTGAATGGTTGGGAGCAGATTACCGGGCTGCCAATTTCCTGTTGCCTTTCAGAGCTGCAATTTGAGCCCTATTTGCTCCTGGCTCTTGCACAATTGAAAACAATGGGTGGCTTCTTTCAGGTTTCACTTCAGAGCTCTTAGAAACTGGGGAAGTGGCAAAAGCCCTACTTTACAGGTAATTAACAATAGATAATGTTTGCTCTTTTTTTTTTTTTTTTTTTTCTTTTTTTTTTTAAGAACTGGTAAAGGTAGAAGTACACGCTGAGCTCCCATATAGACACTGCACGAGAAGTCCTATGGATGCAGTCCCAGCCCTAACCCCAGCAAGGTGATGGTACTGGGTCAAACGTACCTCCAAGTGAATAAAGGCAAAGGCAGAAATGCTGTTGGGTTGCTGGCAATGCTGAAGGTTAAGCAGCAAAGTCTGGACAATCAGCCCAGTATGTGAGTGTTTACCAGTGTGAACCTGCTCTTTGATTTAGGGCCCCTTTTTATTGTATCCTCTATCTCCTTTATTAGGTGCACGCTTCTCATACCTTGTTTACGTAGGAGAGTTAAACGTTTCCTTGTGTATATGCAATTCTGGCAAACCACCTGTCCTGTAAAGTTTATCTTAAATACAGAAGCTTGTTTTACCAACATAAAGATATAAGTGTCTGTTGTTCAACCTTATCTCGTTAATGCAGAGCTGTGGACACCTTGGAAGGAGATGAAATAAAAAAGAAAGATGCTTTTGCATCGTATTAGTATTTGTTTAAAAATGGGTTGGGGCAGACAGAAACTGTCTGAACTGGGATGCTCAAGCTCCTTACAGGTAGCAGGGAAGAGATAAACATCAGAATAAGAACCACCTGCCCTCAGAAGTGAGTTTTGTGCAGGCTGTTAGTACACTAGCAAGTTTTATAGAAGAAGAAATGGGGAAAATATAAATTGACCTCTGAACGTGCTGATGCAGAAATTTCTCTTTGGGCATGTAGAGCTAACTACTTATTTGGCCTTGCTGTATATGTGGAAACTTCCTGAGGACTGATTCCTAAATCCAAGGGATTCGTGCACACTCATAATGTAGTTGCTGGGTATGTAAATGCCCAGTTGCATTCTGCAACATACTCTTTAGGGCTGCCCCTCTGTGTTAAATGTGTCCTCAGGCTGAAGCAGGTATCTACTCTGCTTCATTACCTCTTCACCTGAAGACACAGCTTTGTAGGTGGTTACTAAGTCTGCAGGCATGGATATGGGGCTACAAGCCAGAAAAGGGATGTATCCAGCAGCACCTGACAAATTCTGGCCGTGCACTCCATCCACGTGCATTTGAATGAGTAAGCAAAGTATTAGAAAAGAAAACAAGAAGCAATCCTAGACTTTATGCCTGTGTTTCTGACTTCCCCATGAGGCTTGTAGAATTTCATTAGATTTAGCTGTGAACATGACTTTTTCTTCTTGTTTTACCATTTGCAAAAACTTGGAAAAATTATCTGACTCATTTACCTGCTTCTGTTTCTCCTCTTCAGGTGGTATCTTATGGAATTGCAATAGAAACTATCCTAGAAGGAGAAAAGCATGGCAGAGTCACACCACTTTGGATGTACATCTCCAGCATGGGAGCAGATGAATGGAAGGCCATACCCTCTGTTGCTGATCTTCATCAGGAGCTCTGAAAAAGAGGGAGAGATTCTGAGCAGAGCCTCAGAGCCAAGCTGTACAACTGCCTCACTGGTAGCTTTGTCATGGGACTGTGATTATTTTCTCCTTTCTTCAGTCCTTGCAGATAATTTAGGAAGGTACAGGAGATACACATGAAAAAAGTTCCTTTATATGGAAAACCACAATACATTGTAGTGGAGGTACAATAATTCTGGCTTTTGCTGCTCCTAAATCTTATACCCTTGTGTTAGGGAGAGGTGAGCTGGTGTATTTACACGTAACTTACATTTACAACATAGATGTATTTGTAAACACAAGCTGCTTGGGACCACAACAGTCCACTTAAAATCCTGGATGTTTCCCCCTTATTTAAGAAAATTTGCCATTTCACTGCAACTATCACTTCTTACAAGAAAGGTAGGACTGGAGGGTAATTCAGCCCAGCCTAAGGTGAGTGAAGTGAAGCTCTCAGTGGAGGCACCTCGCTCTGATGGCTGTTGAGGAATCACAGCTGAAGAGATAAATGTAGATGTCTAATATTTAGGTGGTTGAATGTAAGTGAGGTGCATCCCACCCACAGTCACTTAAAATCAGTGAAGTCCTTTTATCTTACTCTTTTTTCTATTCCTTCATCTATTCCTCCGGCTTGCTTTCTTTCACTGAGACATGTTGACAAAGGGTCTTTCTGTCAGACTTCATGGAAAATACAATTAATGACAGAAAGATCTTCTGTGACACAAGCTGTATGATGCAGAACTCTTTCCTCCTCCTGCTTTTAGATTCTGTGGGCACAGAAGTGATATCAGGAGAGATTTTCATGCACTCAGCATAAACCAAAGCTCTTCCTCTCTTACATCTAAAATCTCTCCAGCGCTTTTGGGCAGACTGTTCCATCTGTCAGCCTTGCTCATACATGACGTTCTGCTGCAGAGAATGATGCCTCCGTCGTCTTTTCCAGAGGGTGTAAATTTGCCAAAACAAATGATGGGCAGAGGAATGCCTGACAACTTTGGGTTTGACTTTATGTAACCTTTACAACATCCTCTTGTGATACCTCCAGGATAAGTAGGTGGTACGCCAAAAAAAGAGAATAGTTAAAGCTTCTAATGATCTCATCCCATCTCTCTGTTTCAAACAAGGCACTTTTTGATGGGTTACGAGACATGACATCAGCCTTTTCAGTTTCATGCCTGTGGCATGCTGGAGGGAGCCTGCAGCTACGGTGGTAAGCATCCCACAGAGGCAAACCCAGGGCTGAAGACAGAAGAAGTGTGAGTGATGACAGCAACAAAACAATGGACGAGTTGGACAAGGTTTGTGTGATGACACGCCAGAGTCGGAAGGACAAATGTTCTTCCAAATTCCCCAAGCCAGCTTGAGCTTTGGCTGAGATGCAAGTGTGAAGGGAGGTCATCAGAACCTCAGACCCCAGGTCTTCCTTCCATAGGGATAACTCTCATTCCTCTATCTGATACTAAACAGTGGTGGAAACTCTTTTATAGTCATCTTTTCTTGGGAAGAAAAACTGCTGTCCTGATAAACCATGATCTTATAGTTTATGTATGTAGGAAACACTGTGAATGAAAAGACTAAGCCAGGAAGATCTGCCTTAAAATCTCAACCTTGTTCAGGGACAACAAGCAAAACATCCCATCTTCTTCCCTCTGTTTCCACACAATACAGGTAATTCTGGATATAACAGGTATTTTATGAGATGCAACTGCTCTCTGTTGGTACTGTGCTCCAACAACACACTGCAAAATTATTACATGTGTATCTGAATTGTACAAAGTGTTTTTTATTCTGCTTTCAGGAGGCATTGGTAAGAAGGGAGCATGCAAAGGGTACCATTAGGTACAAAGATTGCAGTCTCAGTTACAATGTCCAACATAGTCTATATGTCCTTCTTAGACAGCCGCCTGGCTTTTAAAGCAGTCCCTCACCAACAAGACTGCCACAGGGCATGAAAAGCTGAAGGTTAGGAGGCTCAGATACAACTGGAGTTAAGCACTTCCCCAAGTGAAGACCACAGATGCTGGATCTCACTGGGTTTTGATTATAAAAGGAGCATTTTGGATGGTGGTGGCTCTGTCTCTTTTGCCTTCCTGCGCTGGACATGCAGGGAATGGTCTGTAAGGCCAGGTTGGAACTCTCAGATTGCTCTCTTAGTCCTGTTCTTGAGCATGGTGACAGCAGCTCTTCCTCGAGGCTAAATAGCTTCTGGTAGCTTGTTTCTAGGAGCTTCGGCTCAGTTACAGCCTTCAGAGGAGATGGTACCTGGCAAAGGGAGACAGGTGAAAGCACTCAGTCATCCACAGTCATTTCCTTAACAAAAGGACTCGCTATTGTCAGCTGCTGCCTGGCCTAGGGGATATATTCTTATCTAGAGGCAGGAAACCCTATGATTTACAACTGGCTGTAAGAAATTGTGATTACAACCTGATCCCCACGGGTGGATTACTGGAATATACTTCCCTCAGGACACAAACCTAAAGGAACCCAAATCAGCCAGACAGAGCAGTGGGTGTTGACTAAGCAAGTTAGGATACTGAGAACATGGAAGACTAATGCTCCAGAATCTGTAAATTCAAGATAAAATGCCAAAGCTCTGCTCTGGAAGCTCTGAGCAAAACCAGAGGCCCCTGTGGCAGACACTGCTGCTCCTTGACAGCAACTGGGTTACTCCACAAGTGCAAATTTACCACAGCTGAGGGGACCCAGGACAGGAGCCTTTGCTTAAATGTTGGGGCATTAAACACTGTTGTTCTTCTCCCTGCAGCTCATAGTCTTGTCTTGAGCTTCTTCAGGCTTGCTACAAGACCTGCAACCTTAAACCCCAAGGGGCTATTACAGGAGAGGTGTGCTAAGCTCCTACAGGCTTAGAGTCCTGATGGATAGCAAGCTCACCATAAGCCAGCAGTGTGCCCTTGTGACCAGGAAGGCCAGTTGTTATCTTGAGGGCATTAAAAAGAGTGTGGCCAGCAGGTCAAAGGAGATTCTCCTTCTCCTCTGCTCTAGTGAGGCCACATCTGGAGTACTGTGTCCTGTTCTGGACTCCCCAGTTCAAGAGAGACAAAGAACTACTGGAGACAGTCCAATGGAGGGCTACAAAGATGATGAGGGGACAGGAATGTACTTCTTTTAAGGAAAGGTTGAGAGAGCTGGGGCTGTTTAGCCTGGAGAAGACTGAGAGGAGATCTTATCAATGGCTAAAGGGCAGGTGTCAAAAGGAAGGGGACAGACACTTTTCAGTGGTGCCCAGTGACAGGACAAGGGGCAGTGGCAGAAACTAGAGCATAAGAAGTGCCACCTAAACATAATGGTAAACCTCTTTCCTGGGGGGGTCACAGAGCCCTGGAACAGGCTGCCTAGTTAGTGTGGAGTCTCCTCCTCTGGAGAGATTCAAAACACCTGGACATGATTCTGGGCAACCTACTCCAGGTGAACCTGCTTTAGCAGGAGAGCAGAATGAGAAGATCTCCATGGAGTCTCTCTAACCCCTACCAGTCTGTGATTTCTGGAGTCCTGTTGTCACCTTTTTTTACTGGAGCCACGCTGGAGTATGCAGTGTGTATTTGGTGAGTCTCTGCTGGGGTACTGGATTTTGTAGTGTGCACTGTGAAAAGTGCGTTGGTAATAAAACTGGCCCATGACCCGTGATTAAGCTACAGGGTTTGGATATGTGAACTACAGTGTCTGCAAAATGCTTGTTTTGAGTCTGCCAGGGGGACCAAATCGAGGTACTTACCCAACCCTTGGTCTCTGTTGGGTGCCTAACTAGCGATGAGCCCTGTCCAGGACAGGGGCTTTGAGTGGCTTTTGTGATACAAATGGTGCGTGTTTAAAACCTTGCAAGCCCCGTCTGTGGCTGGGAATGGGAAGCTGTTTGTTTGAGGGCATTAACTGTCTGCTAGCGTGCCTTGCCCGCGTCGAGGTGGCCCCCAGGAGCAGGGTAGCTTGGAAATGCCACTTGCAATTAAAACCTGTATTTTCAAGTGCAACTCTGCTGTTTGTTCATGCTGAGAAGGGTTTCCTATCTTTCAGAGTCTTTTGGTCGCTGGGCTACACTTAATAGGATGAGATTTTTCTTTTTTTTCTTTTTTTTTCCTTTTTCTTTTTTTTCCCTTTCCCCCTTGAACCACAAAGCTGCCAAACTATCCAAGAAAGAGGCTTGTAATTAATGCTAAGTGAAGTGGAAACCAGGGTGGCTGCTTAGCGTAGGGCTAGTGGGGCACACTCTTCCCTCAAAGAATGATGGTGTAACTCCAAAATAACTGTAGGTCTCCAGGTTTTTAGTCATGGTACGTGGGAGTAAAAGCTGCCCCCACTGCAGTGAAGACATTTGTTGTGACTGGAATGTGAATATTGTACTGCTGGGCCATGGAAAGATCCTTTTGGGTGGGTTTTTCTTTTTGGGCACTCCACAAAAGGCTGGATTTGCTTCTCTTTAAAAGCTCTGTGTAAGTTCCTGCTGTGGGTTGTGACCAAAGAGTTTGGGGCTGTGATCTTCCTGGTGATGACCTCATCATCTAGCCTTGACCTATCTAAACAGGATGCTCTGGGGACACATTTTCTTGGATATCTCCTTCTTCTTGCACAGAACTTTGTTGTTCTAGTAAGTGGTTTTGCTTTCTTAAGTGTTGAAAATAGCTGTTAAAGCAGCAGCAATATTAACCTGAGTCTCACTTCCTTTGAATTTGTTGGGTTTTTTTTAGTAGTTGGTTTTTGTTTGGTTTGTTTTTTTCCTACCTTCAGGTTGTTTCCCACCGAGTTTGCAGAGGACCGCAATGGCAGTCTAGTTTCCATCTATGCTATATGGGTTATATACCTTGCTCTGACTACCAGGACAGGACTTTTTGTTTAACCCTTCAGGAAATAGGGAATATGGTGGCAAAGTTCTTTGCCTTTGCTTTTCCAACACCTTCTAGGTGTCTAAAAACACAAAGAGAAAAATATTTGTGACTGATTAGAAACACTTAGTTGGGTAAAACTGAGAACAGATCAGTGCTGAGTGGCAAAAAAAAAATAAAATTGGAGCAGGGAAGTGGCAGTGAGGTTTTTTTACCCACTTTATAGTGGTCCATTTCAGCTCCACAGTTTTCCTTTGTTGGCTTTGTGTCTCCAAATTATATTTCCCATTTCCACATTTGATATCTAGTCTTTTGTTGAGACTATAGCAGAAACACTGGTATCATTGCACTGTGCCTTAGCTTTGCAGAGCTGCAGAACACAAATACTGCAGCTGTTGTCCTTGGTTTGACCATTTGGTCAAATTGCTGTTGGTTGGGTTTTTTTTCTGTTCTGTAGCAAGTAGGCTATAGCAGATGACCTGCTGTGTCATGTTCCTCAGTTTTAACTCTTGCTTTGTGGGCTTTTTTTGGTGGTGTGGGTGTGTTGTTTGTTGGTTGTTTTTTTTTAAACAAAGCCCCTCAAGTGTCAAGCTGTGTCAAGCTTAATCAGAATTCTTGAGGTTTTTCTTCCGTTTGGAAGGTGCCCTTACACAAAATCAACGTAAGGGATACTTTTCTCATCTGATGTCTTCATAGATCTCCCTAAAACATATGTCGGTGTTTCCCAGCTGCCTTGGTTTCTCGTGTAGATGAGCCCTGCCAAACGGTTTCCTAATGCACCCTGTTAGGACAAAGGCTCAGTTGTTGTTTTCTGTTGATAAACTGGACATTTAACTGCTTCGTTTCCCCCCTTACTACAGCAGGATTAGTCGGGGGCTATTTGCTCAGGCCCCAATCCTCGGGCTTGCTGGGACAATTGCTCAAGAGGTTCAGATTTAGAAACCAATGAATGTCAAGCTGAGCCTCTGAACTAAACTTTCTTTGAGATGAGCCAGAGTGACCTGCAGTGAGCTGTAAAGAAGAGTGCAATGACCCACTCCCCCTCCTCCCCTTCCCTTCCCAAAAGGAAAAATATTTCCCAGAGTACTGGGAACCCTCCTGACTTCCTCTCCTGTGAATTCTGGATTAGTGTGATTTGCATGCTTAAAGTTAATTCACTAGTGAACGGAGGAGGTGTCTGGGAGCTTGAATAGATTCAGCTCCTCGCCAGCGAGTGCCAAGGGCCTCCGGTGCGAACCACGTAGCGAGGGAAAGTGAGGACATGTAGGACAACTGCAGGGGTGAAGGGAGGGAGGAGGGATTGTACCATTTGTACTGAAGTGTTTGCAATTCTGCCCTCCCACAGGCCATGGCAACTGGACTGAATGTAATCTGGCCCTTTTATTTTCTTGCTTTCATTCAAATGAGGCCATATAACAAGTGGAGAGCAAGAGGAAGGGGGGAAATGCATGAAGTATACATAATAAAGGTGGTAGTGCTGAAAATGCTGTTTGGCGTTTTGAGAACGCCACCAAACTCAGTGTGCTGGGTGGTTTGGGAATTTGAGTGCGCTTGGTCCCTGGGAGGTTTCTTCTGAAGCCATCTTTATAAACAAAACAAACAAAAAAAGCCCCATCTGGTTATCCACAGGCCTTGCTCCCTGATAAGAGCCATCTACCATGACCAAATTAAAACGTGGGCCCTGTCTTGCAGCCAGCACTTGATAAGAAACGTCCGCCCATTGGGAATGCTCCCTTTTCCAATTTCTCGGTGCCCTGGGAAAGCTGCTTTTTAAATTGGGGGGAAGAAAAAAAAAGTTTGAATCGGTGCAGAGAGTCACTGGCCCCGCTGAGGGGGCTTTCTCTCCCTTCTGAAGAACAGACCACGCACAAAGCCAGATGGTTCCCGTCTGCTGGCTTTATTCAATGCACTTCCTCCCACAGACGGGAGCCCTTTTGCCCTCCTTCCACCCCCCTCTTTCAAGCATCCACCACTGGGCCTTTCTGTTCTGTGGCTGGAAATAATCTTTTATTGCCCAGTTGTTCGGAAGTGACCTTTTGCCCTTGATTAGATAGCACCAGGCTCTATCACCGGATTGCTTTTGAGCTGGCAGTTGCTTTTTTGTGTCCGCTGATCCGGTGTCAGGGAGAACAATGCTCGGCTTTGCAAAATTTTAGTCCGGTTAAGGCCTCATGTGTGATGGCTGGGGGCAGGGAGGGGCGGCCTCGTACAAAGCAGCCTCACCGACCATGATTAATTATACGAAAACATTTCCTTTAATAAACTGCAAAACAAGTTGTGTTTTGGTTGGGCTTTTCCATTCATCTCCTGCACCGATGCAAATTGCTGCGCGCTCCTTTCCGAGCCGTTGGTGACTCCTCGGCGGTGAGGAGCAAAACTCCTCCTTGGTTCTTTCCTTTCCGCAGGCTTTTCCTGCATGGCTGTGCAGGCAGGTGAGATAAAACCTGTCCTGAGCCAGGAGGCCCAAACCCTCCAGCTGCCACTGGGCTTTGAAGCACAGTGGACAGGGTGGCCAGAGGAGTTGGTTCTCTCTGGCCTCAGAGGTGATGGCTGATGCCTCTCTCTTCCACAAGGCAGCTTCCCAGTTACCTGCATTCGGAACAGAAGGTGGTGTCTGCGGAAGGTTAAAGGAAATTCTGTCAAATGTAATGAGGACAAAATTGGGTGTTTCTAGAGAAAATTTAAAACCCAAAGCCTAAAGATTGTGCATTATACCTCATTTGTCGTATCACTTGTATATTCTTATTTTCTATCAACCATATATACTGCCTCTACTTGAGAGGGTGTGGAAACTCCTTCCTAAATAAATGGATAAACTATCTTTGAGCTTTAGCCAAAAATCAACCCAGCCCCAAACCCACCTTTCCCATCCAGCTTGATCTGGACTGACTTAGAAGTAGCAAGAGATAAACTGTTGTTCTGTAGGTTATTCAGTGATCCAAAAGCTATAATCAAGAATATTGGATTGTTTGGTTTTTGTGCTTTTGCTTGTTTGTTTGTTTTTAATTAGATTTTTAATATGTGTCCATGACTGCTTTGACTTCATCAGACTGGCAAAAAAACAAATAAAAAGGAAATACAGCTGTTTTCCAGTCCTGTAGAAGTTAAAGGAGAAATATCAGTGTTCCTCAAGGTTTTTATTGTTTGTTTTTGTATTTGGTGTTCCCCCCTCGCCCCCACCCCCCCCCGATGGGACTGGACTTTTGGGTTCTGTCACTATCCAATTTTTAAATTATTTTATGCAGGGGATATTTGGTGGTTACCATAGTTCTTTTGTAACTGCTATGCACTAATAGTAATGTTAATGGTAACCTTAAAAAAAAAAGAAATAGTACCTCCCTTGGACTCACTGATTCAGCAGCTTTTTTAATTCTGTCAAGGCCACTCCTTCATCTGGGAAAACACCAGGGATGTCTATGGTGTGAACTGGACACATTCTGCCTCATGACTGCAGTTTGTGAGCTCTATTCCCTGGCAGCCTGGGCTGCAGCTTGCCAGAAACCTGGACCCAGTGAGGAATGTTGCCTTGCAAGGTGCCAGCATCATGGGGAGGTGGGACAGGTACCTCCACCTAGGGTAATTAATAAGGTCTTAACTGGATTTATTATTATTAAGGCTTTTCAGTTGTGCCTCACGAGCCAGAAATGATCAGAGTTAGGGCTTCCCATGCAGGGGTTTTGGGTAGGCACATGTGGTCATTGGTTACAGCAAATTTTTTCTAGTCAAGAGACTTCAGCCTGAGCTGGTACTCGGAGCAGTTGGTGCTCCTTAGCTCACAGAGGTAGCTGGGGACCTTTTCCATCAAATGCCATTTGCTGCTCCCTAGGCATCTCAAACTGAGCCCCAAAGCTGATGGACCTCAGTTTTACATCACTGCCTCCTTTCCCTGTCCCACTGTCCTTCAGGGTAATAAGGACCCCCTCTGAGCTGTCACTTAGAGTGATGATGATCATAATTTGACAGAGCTCTTGGAATGGGCTGCCCAGGGAGGTTGTGGAGTCTTCTTTTCTGGAGACATTCAAGATGCGCCTGGATGTGTTCCTGGGTGACTTGGTCTAGGCGACCCTGCTTTGGCAGGGGGGGTTGGACTAGATGATCTTCTAGGTCCCTTCCAACCCTTAACAGTCTGTGATTCTGTGTAATTTACTTTGAATATTGTCTTCATCTTTGGGCCCTCAGTGTAAAAATGACATGGACCTACTTGAGTGGGTCCAGAGGAATGCCATGAAGATGATCTGAGGACTGGAGCACCTCTCCTGTGAGGACAGGCTGAGAGGGTCAGGGTTGTTCAGCCTCAAGAACAGAAAGCTCTGGCGAGACCTTTTAGAAGCCTTCCAGTACTTAAAGGGGGTCTATAGGAAAGATAGGGAGGGACTCCTTATCAGGGACTGTGGTGATAGGATGAGAGGTAACAGGTTTAAACTGAAAGAGGATCGATTCAGATTAGATATTAGGAAGGAATTCTGTACTGTGAGGGTGGTGAGACACTGGAAAAGGTTGTAGATGCCCCTTCCCTTTATGTGTTGGGGTGGGGCTTTGGATGCCCCAGCTTGGAATGGGCTTTGAGCAACCTGGTCTAGTGAAAGTTGTCCCTGCCCATGGCAGAGGGGTTGGAAATAGATGATCTTTAAGGTCCCATCCAACTCAAACCGTTTTATGTTCTGTTATGTTAAAAGTGATATTCACATGATGAAGGAATGTGGTGAGGAAGGTGAGGGATTCGTGTGGTTCTGTTAGGCTGACTACTGTGAGTCACAGGGACAATTGATTTCTGCCAGAATTTTGCTACTTAAAAGCCAATTAACATCATGTTCGATCTTTTAAAACAAGCAGGTTAATGATATCTGTCTCATAAGGGTTGTTAAGACAAATTATCTCATGTGAAGCAAGTGGTTTCTGGGGTGAACGGCACCACAGGAAAACCGCTGAAGTAAATAATCATTCTGACTGCAGAGTCGGGTGTGAGTGTTGTGTAGTAAGGCTTCAGCACAGAGCAACGTGTGCTCAAGTGTGAAAAAATCACCTTCCCACTAAACATACACAAAATGTGGCAGAGAATCTATATAGAGAAAAAAAAATTACCTAACCATGCAATCCAAGACTTGCAGTGTGTATGAGCTCTGCATGTGTGGTGTGTGATACAGTCAAGTAGGTTAAATACGCTTTGTGCAAACAGTGACAGTGTTCCTGAACTTAGAGGCATTTCCCTGTGTGTGTGTTTGCTTATGTTTCACAGTGCTTTCCCCTTTAGAGTCTGTTAAAGAATTACTTGCTAAGTAATACCAGTTAGTCTAGATATGAAGGTTTTCAGTCCTACGTACCTCTCCATAGAAGAACCATCCATGTGTTTTTATAGGCTTTTAAAAGGACCCATGAAAAAGAGTTATCTTGCTTTTTTTGTGCATTTAGTTGCACTCTTGGGGTGTAAAATGTTCAGTTCAAGAATAAAGCACTTAAGAACAATGTATTTATTAAGTCCTAAAATAAACTCTGAAGTGCTCTCTGTCAAAGCACCTGCATGACCAGGTATATTTGGAGGTTTGTGGGTCAAGTCTAACACTGTCTTCCTATTATTTAATCAGGAAGAGATGTAGCTTTGGACCCTCAACGTGAAAACATGAGGCAGTTCATGCTGATTTAGTAGGGAAGAGTGGCTTCATGAAGCTAAATAGTCGACAGTTGGAACAGCTTTTGTTTGGTGATTTTGTTATTTTTTTTTCCTCCTAGCTGTTCTCTAAGTGCAGCAGATAATAATTTCTGTCTTATTGAAGTTCCATTTCCATTTTCCATTTTTCTCACCTGATACAAAAATATTCTATGTAATAACTTGTTAGTGAGCCTCAGTCTGACTGGTGATGTTGGCAATAACTAATGTCACATGTTTGGGCAAAAATATGTGTCCAATGTGTATACTGCAAATATGGGGACTGGTTCCTGATTTCTACCTGTGTTGGTGTTTAAATGCCAGACATTCTGTTTTCATTGCTATATGATATCTGAGCTATAGGGGTTTGGAGTTCTGGGGTTAGTTTTGCTGTTGGGGTTTTTTTGTGGTTCTGGTAGAACCACATGTCTTATGGAAGTTCCTCTTCATAAAGCAGTGTTAAAGGCATTGAAGTCACTGGCTGATTTAATAGTTGGGTTTTTTTGTGTGTGCTCAGATTTGTCAGGTAGTAACTTGAGTACAGCTGAGAAGCAGAGAGGTCATATCAGATGTAGCTCTTGAGGCTACGAGAAACCAATTATGGTGCTGCTCTGTCAAATTCTCCCCTATGCCTAAGTTATTGCCATTATAAGGAATTTAAACCTTAAACTCCTTTAGGTTGTAAGGAACCTCAAAGCAATAGTTCCAGTCTAAATTGCTTTAATAGTTTTTAATTTGTGCAAGCTCAGGATATATATGTATATTTTAATGAGAATTGATGAAGAACAGCTATAGGAAAACTCATGTAAGTAAATTTATTTTCATTCTTTCCACTTGTCAAGTCTCTCATGTGGTGGGTTCACTGATGGCAGCGTGATACTTGGATCTGAAAGAGGTTGATAATAGTAGAAGAAACTTCAGAGTAACTCATGACTTTTTATCAAGTGGAAAAAACTCATTATGAGGCCAAGTAGTGTATCTAGTGCTCATCGTCCCATATAGGAACCCACTTATGTGTTAATATAAGGCTATTTCCACTTCCTAATGTCTGTTGTCACTTAGCCAGTAAGATGCCCATGACTGTTAGTAATGTTGTTTTTGTCTGTCTGTGCACATTTTCAGATTTTTTTCCACAGATAGTGACAACTCTTTACCCACTGACTACATCTCGTGGGCCACCGGGCTGGGCTACAACCCACGCCTCTCACAGAATACCCACACACCAAGGGTCTTAAATGTATGTTAGTGTTTCTGGCTGCAATCTTGTGGTGCAGAGATAGGCAAGCCAGCTGAAGTTTCAGCAAGATACCTGCTTGCAGTGTGGGCTTTAATGTGGGATATCTTCCCGTGATAACGTGCTCACAGAGGAAGCCATGCTCTAACCCACATCAACAAGTGGTCATTTCACACCCTAAATCAAGGGTTATATCATTCTTAAAGAAATCTTCAGCTTGCCAGAAGCTGGTGCTTGTTTTGCACAGTCATCACTCGGGACCTTGTAGTTCACTGGTGGTGCCCAGGCCCCATCTGCATTTTGGTTTGGTGTCCTGTGGCAGCTTTGCAGCAGGTTTTCCCATGTTGAGCTGGCTGTTGAATTGCTTTCCCTGTGTGCTGCCTGGCTCTGGAAAGCCTCAAACCACAGGTTTCCCTTGGACTGAGGCTTGATCTTTCCCATCCTTTCTGGGAGGTGGGTTTCTGGTCAAGGCTGTGAGCTGCTCCTCCTCCTTGGCTGGAGAGGGCACCCAGAAGATTTCTCGTGATCAGGTGGAAATTGCTCTGTCTGGGCTGCTTATCCTCATCTCGTCCCTGCTTGGTCTGAGCTCACTTTCAGCTCGTGGGGTGTTATAATTTTGTCACAATCCCGATGCCCCTGGAGTGTCACCAGTTATGGCAGCTATGTTGTCTCCATCAGTCCTGCCAGCTCTTGCCTGGAGTGACTTTAACTGAAGCACCACACCTGTAGTTATCCAGCATGGAGGAAACGAGATAACTGGGAAGCTTAAGGAGAATGTGGGATGAATTAAGATTTCTATGGTGTTTGAATACAGTTTTCCTTGATGGTTTGTTTGATTTTCTTTTTTTTTTTTTTTCTTTTTTTTTTTTTAATTCTTTTTAATTTGAAAATACTTTAGGGAGGCTGAATGTCAGAGCTGGTCTTTGCTTGCTCACAATGTTTTGAATAATCTTTTAAAGTTTAGTTTTTAAAAACACTAAAATGCTGCAAAACTGTTTCGCATACAGAAAAAACTTCAGATACCTGAAGTAATTTCATGAGTTTCAGGATATGGGTGCATGTGGTGGGAGACGGGAAATGAGTTAATTTTCTATATTCCTAACTTGTTCCTTTCTTCTCCAGCACTGTTTGCCTGGGAAAACAATGATTCCCTTTCAGCCTTTTCTTCCCTTTCAAGGAACTGGGATGTAGTCAATGGGACTATTTACATGCAAAACGTGAAGCATATGCATAAGTGCTTGCAGGATTGTGGCCTTTTATTGTTGCTAAAGTAACACTGTTTTCCGGTTTCAGATGAACTTGTCATTTTAAAACTTGTAATAAACAAAATTAAGTCATTGCGGGCAGGTAATTACCCTTAAGAAAAATAAACAAGCTTTAAGGAGATTAATAAATGCTTTCCCCAGCTGGGGAAAATGAGGCGCTGTAAGTAAAGCAGGAATAAACGTATGGAAATACAGTAGGTGATGACAGTAAGCAGGGTAAAATATGCTCAGTTGCATGGAAAATAAAACTTTGAATAAGACCTCTGACAGCATTGGGTTTTTCTCTACTTAGTTTATATTTAGCTTTGACTTATTTTCCTGCCAGCATTGGGGGGCTCTTCCAGATACTGCCATGCACTGCTCATGGTTGGCTCTGCAGGTGAGTTTTGTAAAACAACAATAAAAGCACGAGGAGCAAAATAACCAGTCCCTGCCGCTGCTGCTCAGACTAATAAATTTGATTTTCTTCTTTACACCAATTACCTAACTTGTGCTCTGTCTGATTTGATGACTACGGAAGGCAGCTGTGACAGGAAACTTGCTTATCAAGATACATCGCAGAAGTGGCAGTAGCTGCAGGCTGATGTTGTAACATCTGGAAGCAGCGAGGCGCAGTCTAGCGCCCTTGTTAAGGCTCCTCGAGGTGAGAAAAGCCTTCTTGCAGCAGAACTGTTTTCCACATAATCTTCATGCTGTAAGTATCCTACTTGAATTGCACTGCGGTCTAATTCCAGAAATTCACGCTTTCCTCGGGTGTTCGGCCAGGATTTTACAGCGTGTAAAAATACAAGCCTGAGGTAGGCTGTAAAAATTACTGGCTTCCTCGATGGCAAAATAAGTCTCCTCTCTCAGGTTCTCCTTCTGCCTCTGTCACCTCCTAACCCCCCCCTGCAACAACCAACCAAAATAAAGCCAGGAAATCGCTGCGCTCCTTTTGATGAGCCAGGGCTCTCTGGCCTGCTCCTTATACAGCTCTGAGTGCTTTTTGAAAGCTAAACAAATAACAAGCCTATCAATATAAACCAATTTCAAACGGTAGCAAATAAAAGAGGAATACAGTAGTACTGTGCTCCTTTGCCTGACTAATGTTTCTATGTAGTCAGCCCTTGGTGTTATTGCCTTTATGAGATTTACATAAATTAGTCATCACGTTTTATCATTTTCCTTTTACATATGTATGGCTGTTAGATGTGTGTGAAAAAATGTCATGAGTATCAGAGGTCTATTTGCATTAGAATTTCCAGTGGAAATGTCAAGTATGACCTTTCCCTTGTCCGGGTGGCTAATCCCATTTGAAATTCCTGCCATGCTCCTATGGAGGGTCACTGTGCTTGGGAATTGAAGCACAGCACCTGCTGCAGCCTCTGCTCCTCCTCTTCCTCCCTGAGCTCAGACAGCAGAGCTGGCAGCCTGCAGCCCCAGGCTGACGTTCTGCCTTGTTGCCCTGCCTGGCTGCAGGTCACTGCAGTCTCTACTCCTGAGTTATGGGACTAAAATGGATTTTTTTGACATGTTGCTTTTGGTTTAAAGAACATAATGGAAAGCCTGAGGAAGAGAAGGCTCCAGTGAGACCTTCTTGCAGCCTTTCAATACTTTAAGGGGACCTATAAGAAAGATGGGAACGAGCTTTTTAGCAGGGCCTTTTGCAACAAGACAAGGGGTGATCGTTTAAGAGAAGGGACATTTAGACTAGATAGAAGGAAGAATTTTTTTACACTGAGGGTGGTGAAACACTGGCACAGGTTGCCCAGAGATGTGGTAGAAACCCCATCTCTTGCAAAATTCAAGGTGAGGTTGGATAGGGCTCTGAGCAACCTGCTCTGGTTGCAGATGTCCCTGCTCACTGCAGGGGGATTGGACTAGATGACCTTTAAAGGTCCCTTCCAACCAAAACCATTCTGTGATAAAGATTCTGTGAAAGATGTAACAGACAGATTGACTGACTGTTCAATTTTGAAATAGAGGAACAGTGATTAGGAAAATTTAGGGTAGAGAAATTGACTTTTTATTGTTTTGAAAGGGAAAAAAAAAGCAAGAATAAAGATGTGTGTTCATAATACCTCTTGAGTTATTGGATAGGAGATGCACCTTTTGTGAGGAGTGACTTGGAGTCTCTTACTGTGGCAAATCAATCTGAGTGCTGTAACCAGGTGCAAATGTATTGGCAGGATAGTCAAATGTTCCTTAAAGGCAACACTAAAATAAATCAACCCTGTTTTGCCACTGTGTGAGTCCATTGACAACATTATAGAAAATGCTTTTTCATATTAAAAACCTGCTTTTAGATTTTAATGTCTACTTCTATCATAGTGACTTTTTAATCCCATCATATGCTGAGGGGGTTTGGAAATAAAATTTCCTGCAACCAATGAGAGAATAACTTTTATAACCTTGCTTATCTCTAATTACATTTTATTATTTTTTAGATGTTAGTTTATTTAAATATTTACTTTGGGAAATAACCATTAGAGATTAAGTTCTTGGTTCCTGTAGTAATGTGAGCATTATCAGTTTATGGCTCCTTTCTAAACCAGCCCTCAGTCAAATAATTTTCTATCAGACTGGAGCTGTATTGGCAAGAACAAGAACCACTGGTTTCTTTGTAATCACTTCCTGACATTAAAGATAATACGGCCAGTTCCTGGGCCTCCTTGGTCTTATATAAAGTTTGATTAAAGCACAAAGCCGAGATAGTGGGAATGCCATACTTGCTCCTAATTCTGCTGCCAGATTGCTCTGTGAGCTCTGGCAGATAACCCATTTATAATCCTTAAACTTTGCACCCACCGGTGAATTCAAAGTAGTATCTGCTCATGTGTGGAGGAGGCCTGGTGTGTGAAGATTCTTGAAAAACAAATAACTGCAGTAAATAAAGTCCAGTAGTAGCTTGTGTAATATTGGTGGGACTTTACCACTCCTGGTGTGTCCTATAATCATTGTGAATATTCACCGTAGGAGCTCCTATCACAAGAACATGAGTTGTCAGCCCTGCGAGCAGGTTGCCAAAACCTTTGCATGTCCCTCGTTTGCAGTGACAGGAGGTGCTTGAATTGTTTTGGGAGGAGAATGGCAGCATCTCACCGAGGTGATCAGGGACAGTTTGGTGCAACTGGTCCTGGGTGTGGATGAGGCTTGGACCCTGCAGCAACCGACTGTGGCTTTAGACCTCCTGGTCAAGGAGGGGACCTAGCACCTGTGGGATGCTACAAACAGCTTAGGTCCACAGGGAGTTTATCTGTTCCTGTGGCACCCAGCAGTCTGGTACAGGGACTCATTAGTAGCTTTCCAGCCATGGTTTGAGCATGCTTAAATTATTGCATGACAGCAGGACATTGTCTCCATATGACAAAATGGGTCACCACGCGAACTGAAGTATTTTTCCTGTCCTTTTCTGTCTAGGAGGACCCCCTTCCAGCAGCATCTGCTTGAAATTGGTCCCAATGCCTCTCATTGTTCCTAAGGATACAGTATAAGCATATGCCTTGCAGCAAGTGTTCTGGTGGGTGATTAGCATTCTGTTAGAGCACAACCTGCAGCTCTTTTCCTGAGGAAGTGAGCTGTGCTGACAAATGAAACGTGTTTATCTGTCAAACAGAAAAAAATACAAATAAGAGATGTATTTAACTGGGAGGTGATTCAGTATGCGACAGGTGGGATGCTAGTTACATATTTTCCTTAAGGAGTGGTAAAAGATGACAGGAATAAATCTGTCATGCCTTTCCAGGGTATGTACGTGGGCAATGTGAATCAATATCTTACAAACAGAGAGATTATGGGAGGTGCTTTTTAATTCAGTGCTAAATCACTGGGGGGCTAATACTGAGGTCTTCAGGCAACCACCTGCTCTAATGCACTTTGCTAAAACACTCCCCTTGGGTTTCAGCAAAGTTGCTTTTGGCTGATGTCAAAGCAAGCAGAATCAAGACAAAGTCCAGTGAGAGCAGTGCAGACTTTCCTTTGTGGAGAGAGAAAAAAAAAAGTTGTTTTTTTTCACCAGGCGGCCCATTCCATGTGTTTATTTGGAAACGGAGCATATTCTTGAAATGACTAGTTGTTGTCTACCCACATTGTTACAGTAAAGCACATTGCTTGCCTCTCTGGGGAGCAGCAGAAGCTGCTGCCAGCAGAGCACCTGGAGGAAAGTCTGAGGGGAGCGTGGACACAGCAGTTCCTCTCCTGTCGCTCTGGCTGCCTCCACGCGACATCATCTGCAATCTGTCCTGGCAACCAGGCAGGCCACAGGGAGAGAAAAGGCACCTTATCTGTGGGCACTAGGCAGCCACAAGCTCGCTCTAACTATAGGAAATACATATGGGTTTTTTTGTTAATAGGAATCTTTGTGTGTCACTTCGTTTATCAGGCCTCCCCATGGCTTTTTGTTGCTAAGACAGAGGAGGAAGCAATTCTCTAAGGTATGTAAGCAGGGCTTACCCTCTGCAGCCAGTGATAACTGTGGCTGCTGTCTCATTTTCTTCCCCTTACACTCCCTAGTAACCAGCTGCACCCCACATTGCTCTTGGAGGAGGAATTTGATACCGACGAAAGGACGTGGACATGACAGGAAAGAGATAATTGCTGTACTCTCTTGAGCCCCTTGTGAACTTGTCTTCTTCCTGCCTGGTCACTCCTGTGAGTTCTTAGGAGTTGTTCCCACGTTGGACAGGTGGCTCCAGCCAACTGGTCTGATGGGAAGTGTTCTCATGTCCTCAAACCTTCCCGTAAGTGTGACTTTTCCTTTATCACAGAGCCTGCTTCCTTATATAGGAAGCGCAGCCTCTCCTGTGAAGATTTAGGAGGCTCTCCAGGCTGCACGCCGTATCATTTCTAGGCACTGTGCTGATGCAAACAGGCTGGATTTCTGTTTCTGTGGAAAACCTTACAAGGTAGCAGCCAGAGCCTCAGTAATAAAACCTTTCTGTTTATTAATGGCTTCCTGTAGCTTTCACAAGCTATGATGCAAGCTAAAAACAGCCTTTCTCCAAGAATGCCATTTCCAGGGCCTTCAAATATCCAGGTTAAAAAATCAAGTCCAATCAGAAATATTCTTTAATACTGCTTTGTGAATAAAAGAGTAACAATATATCATCTAAATGGCATGGGTGTGATACAAAGCGCTTATATGGAAGGAAAAGAGAGGACAAACTAGGATCATAAACAATCTTTATAGTACTAGGACTGGGAAGAGAGAAAATAATCTAAGGCATACTGTTACATTTGAGCTACATATCTGTCCCCCTTTTGGTTTTGCTCCAGTCTCCTTAGATTGCTGTGCTATGGATCAGAAATACTCCTAAATGGTCTGGTAAAATACTTTAGGTTGGGGAATTTTTTCTTGGCACAATAGTAGTGACATAAATCCCCTCCTCAGGTGGTTTTGGATTTTTTTCTGTTTTGATGCAGTCTTTCTGAGGAAATAAGGGTACTAGTTAGGGGGGTTGCTGTTGTGCCCTGACTATCATCAGGGCTTGTTTAGGCTTCTTCATGCATCTGGAAATAGATTTACCTCTGCACTAACACTGGCTGTGGGTCTGAGAAGCAAGTGTCATAGAATGGTTTGAATTGGAAGGAATCTTTCAGGATCATCTAGTCCAACCCTCCTGCAGTAAGCAGAGACATCTGCAACTAGAGCAGGTTGCTCAGTGTCCTGTCCAACCTTACCTTGAATTTTGCCAGGGATGGGGCTTCTACCACCTCTCTGGGGAACCTGTGTCTGTATTTCACCACCCTCATTGTAAAACAGGTCTTCTTTCTATCTAGTCTAAATGTCCCTTCTGTTAGCTTAAAGCCATCACCCCTTGTTCTGTCACAACAGGCCCTGCTAAAATATTGTTCCCATCTTTCTCATAGGCCTTGCTAATGACATTGGTAATCTGCTAGGTGTGATCTGTACCAAAGCAGTTTGAGTAGAATTGAGGTGTAGTCCATTGCCTTCCTGACTCATTTTGATAAACATGAGCTAATTAATTATCATGCTGGCTTGTGAGGTAACTCTTAGTCTAGGGAAAAAACCCAACCATTTTTACCTCATAAAGGTTAACTCCTGATCTGTTCATTCAATTTTCCAGACAGAGAACCCAAAGCAGTCCTTGAAGTCACAGCAAGCAGTCGGTGGCAGGTATCTGATGAGCAGTGCAGATTTGTCTCCATTTGTTTCTCAGGCTAGCAGGCAAGAAACTGTCCAGGCAAGCAAGAATTTTGGCTGTACAGAGGCTACTTAGGTGTTGTCTTTTGGGTCAGTACCATGTTGAAGATCTCCAAGGTATTTCTTCAAGCATTCAGAATCTAGGTCCAAAGTTTCCCCTGACATACAATATTTGACAAATGCTGCTAAGTGCTAGATAAATAGTAGATTGCTTGACAAGTAAGGGTTGGGTTTTTTGTAAAGTTTCTGTATTTTATATTGCTGTGATTTTGAACATATGTGGCCATAAGCTTATCAGATTTCTAAAAATGAACTTTCTATAAAAATCACACTGGGCCCCTCAGCTGTGTTTTCCTCTATTATTTATAGACAAATTGAAAACAAATGGTCTTCTCTTTTTCAAAAACAAAAAAGCACAATGAAATGGAAACAGCTGTCAGAATGTGCTTTTCCTCCCCAAGTCATCCGCAATACAAAGTAAATTGGAGATTATTTCCTTTAATCTGAACTACATTGCCATTTAATGGTGGTTTCAGTGGCAACTCTACTGGAAGCTGAAGGGAAAAGTGTCAAGACTATTGCAATGGGATGTAAAGGATGGTTTGTTTAAAAATAAAACCTCAGTTCAACTCCTTCTGCAAAATGCAGCCCAGGAAAGTATGAGGTAAAAAATTTGTTGCTCAGACCCTGTTCAAGGTGACTTACTCCTTCACTCCTTCTGCCCTTTCTCTACAACCCCCTTGGCACAGAAGGATCCCAACACTTTCTGACAGAGCCCTGGCTCCTTTCACTTCTGCTTCCTTCTGCGACGTGTCCTGACCAAGCTAATGAAGCTGGATGCTGCTCTGCCTGTTTTGCTGTATTTTTCTCTATCTGTGGCAAAACTCATTGAAAAAGGGCTCAAAGCTCCCTTTTTTGGCAAAACCACAGGTGTCCATCATTGTACTGTTATGAGGGGGTGGAGAAGATTCCTTCACAAGCCTAAGGGATTGATAAGTCTGGGGCTGGCTTCATGCCTGCACATATCAGCTGAAGTGAGGTAGCATTTGTCTGTTCCTTCACATCACACTTTTAATGGGGACTGTGGCTAATAGGTAGGGTCCAGTGATTGTGGAGAAAGTGGTGCCTAGTCATCTACACCCTTTTCAGATGTCCTCCTGCATTCCTTCACCAGTTTTTTGGTTTGTGCAGGTCAGAATTTTGGTTGTGCTGGCCAGAAGATAGGCATAGCATGGCAAATATAGGATGAGGTGTGGAGATCTGGATCCCTGGGCATGCTGGTTTGACATAACCTGTGTGGTGTAAGCCTTGGCCTCCCTTAGTGCTTGTGAGAAGGGTGTACAAGTGAAAGAAAAGCAACAGCCAAGGAAGTGCTGCCTGCAGGGTGATGTGGACAGCTTCAGGAGCTGGTCCCATTCAAACAAAATGTGACCTGCTATACTTCACTGAGAAATTATTTATCTAGGAGCAAAATGTTGAGGTTTTGACTCCCGAATGAGACTTGTATCCCATAAAACATATCCAGGAAAGGATTTGGAGCTCAGAGGGGACAAGAGTGTTAATGTAACCCTTGATGTACAAAGAACACAGTGGTGAGATCAGCGCTGGCATACAGCACACCCTCTGCCTGCCTGTGCTTTTAAGAGGATATTAAAAGACTGAAGTTTTGAAGGCTTGAGTTTTGCATGGAAAGAAAGAGATGAAGAATTCAATCTATTTAGCTTATCTTAAAAAAGGTTGAAGAGCAACTTGATTACAGTGCTTAAACACCTTTGTGGAGAAGAAATATATACTAAAGGGCTCTGTAATTTACCAGGATGAGTCACCAGGCTGAACTTGAAACCAGAAAGCTCAGAGTTAGACATGTATCTTTAGCAGCGATGCTTAATAACCTCTATAATAAACTACCATGAAAAGTGATAAATTCCCCAGCTCTTGATTTATTCAGGTCAGGACTGCAGGGCTGCTTGAAAGAGATGCTTAAACCAAACACAAGCTTCTGGGCTGAGCAGAGAGGTAGCAGTGATTACATGGCCTCTTGTATAGACTATGGGATCTTAGGTGATGCAATGCTTCCATTTAGCTTTAATCTCCATGAGTTTATGAAATGGAGTCATTCTCTTGCTGGGGGTATCTGTTCCAATAATAGATAGCTGCTTGAACCTGTTGTGTAGATCATCTTGCACGCTGAACAGGTCCATAAAGCAAACTGTCCTTAGAAATAACTACACAGCCATGGCAAGTGTTCTAAAACTCCTTGCTTATAGCTTCTTACAGTAGTCACAAGATGACTGTAATTCTTCCAGGTTTAGGTCCTGTTGGAAAAGATCCAGTCTGAGCTTTTATTTCTATCCTGAATCCAAACTCAGATATTCAAACTTCTGTACATCTGTATGCAGGTACAGAACAGGAAACTGCTAGTTTTTGTTATAGTTACCTTTAATGAAATAAGAGGACAAACCTTTATAAGAGCACGTATCAAATCTTTGGTACCAGATAAAATAATTTGCTTGAGTCACCAGAATGTCTGTTTGCCTCCAGACAGCCTTCTGTGATCTGCTAAGAACAGCAACTGTACGTGAGTTAGTAAAAGCTAGTAGAATAGCATTTACAATGGGAGGGGCAAGAAATCAAGATGATGAATGAATGCTTTGATAGGGTAGAATGTTGTTAAATTTCTGAAAGCTGAAAACAAGGGCAAGAGGGGAAAAAAAATCGCTCTATAACCTTTGATTTTAAGCTAAAGGGTGTGTTGCTTGCAAGATGTCTCTATTTCTGAGTTACAGGGGCTTTTGCTCTAGCTGGTTTGATTGAGTTTTGTGTACTTCATGGTGTCCTCCAGTTACAATCCTTCTGCTGGTATCTAGCTTTCTGCCCCATGACCCACCTGGCATTGTGCACCCAGTGTACTTAATTGATGTAAGTCCAGTAGCTACATGCAGGTGGGTGACAGCAGGAAGAACTCTGACCTCCTCTTAACTTGCTGATTTTTAAAAAATAAATGTAGGTGTGTACTTCTTTTAGGTGGCCCTTGACTTTTTAGCTTCTGCTTTTTCAGCAGCAGAGAAGCTGCATCTCTCAATTGATTTGATAGTATCTCGTCTGTCTCAGAGTTGGACATCCCTTGGTGGCATCAGTTCAGCTGTATTTCCACAGGCCTTGGTGAAATGACATGATGTGGTCTCATGGGTCTTCCTCCTCTTCGTAAAGTGCTGAACACAAAAGGATTATGGCCCAAAAGCACAATATCCAGCTACTACATAATATGTAATTATTAGTCATATATGATAATATAAGACTTGATATTTTAAAGGCAGAGGAACTTGAGCAAGGGTGATGAAGGATTTTCAAGATAATTAGTGTGTGTAATCATAGGTGCAAGGTACTGTAAAACTCATGTTTATGGAAAAAAAATGGAACTATTGTTCTGATAATGTGTCTCAAACTATTTTACTTGCAGGAAAAATGAATCAAAATTAGAATTCAAATTTTTCAAATCCTTGAGCATGCATGGGCCTGGATATGTTTTTATGGGGTTTTAACCTACTTATTTTGGTGTGCATGTTTATGCATCTACACTCTTTTAGTTAGATTAATACTTCACTTTTTATTACCTGCTAAAATGAAAAATGGAGATTTAAAATCTTTGCATGGGGCCAAAATCTCTGTACTTCTCTAGAAAATTGCATCTTTAATTGGATTAGGTAAATCCCCTTCATCCTTTTTCTGCTTTCTCTATTAAATATTACTATTATTTTGCAGCCATCTTTGCGCATCACATTTTACAAACCTTAAAAAACTCTGTTGGGAACTAGGATCTCTTAACTAGAGAAGGTGCTTTGCCACCCCTTCTGTTTTGGTTTTGAATCTCGCCAGCAAAAACACACAGTTAATGGCGATGACTGAAGAAAAATATCCATTAGAGCAGCGCTACTGTGTGGTATACACTCTGTAGCCATTACTTTCAGAAATCACTTAGTTTAGGGCACTTCCCTGTGACTTTTCTCTCAAACACACCCTATTAACAATGCACTTTGTCTCAGACTGTATTGCAGATGATGATAAACAGATGGATCTTGGTCACTGAATGAATATGAGAAAGCTGCTTGAGCACGGTATGGTTCATATTCCATCCAGCTGCCTCAGGCTTCTGTCCTCTTGAAACTCTGTTAACAGTGAAGGCTTCTAATTAGGCTGGAGGGTGAGGGTCTCTTTCTAGCTATATATCACTTTCTTAGGCAGGACTTCCACGGAATTTGCAAGAAGGGAAATGCACGACGCTGCCAAAACAATGTCGTCTTCAGAATGGTCTGAAAAAATGAGGTTTGTGTGAAAGTTGGCTCTTTTTGGGAGGGCAAGGAAGGGGGAGAAGGGAAAAGAGGGAAGAAAGATGGTGAAAATTGCTGCCATCTCCCATCAAACAGGCCTTGTCATGCCAATCAGATTGAAATGATATTGTGAGTCACTGGGAAATAAACCGATGCAACGGGCTGCAGTATGGTGTGGACATGTGTGACACTGGTTGTGATAAGTGATGATCTCTGGATGTTTCAATAGCATTTTGGGTTTTTTTTAGAGTCCTAGAATGTGTTGGGTTGGAAGGGACCTTTAGAGGTCATCTAGTCCAACCCCCCTGCAGTGAGCAGGGACACCCTCAACTAGACCAGGCTGCTCAGAGCCTTGTCCAACCTCACCTTGAACGTTGCCAGGAATTACACACTTGCAACCTGTGTCAGTGTCTCACCAACCTCAATGTAAAAATTTTTTTCCTTCAATATAGGCTACATCTCCCCTCTTTTAGTTTAAAACCACTATCCCTTATCCTCTCTCTACAATTCCTCATAAGGAGGTGCCCCTGCGTGTGCCGTGCACGGGTACAGCTGAGAAGGGCCAACATGGAGCTAGCCAGACACAGTGACATGACTGAATGAATAAGCGGGAGATTAAAATTATAGCAGAAACCCTTTCCCCACCCTGGAGGATGGTTACAGGCACTGGTGCCATTTGCATCTCAATGAGAGCTGACTGTGGGCTCACTGTATGTCCCCTCTCCAGACTATGCTGCTGGTGCCCGTTGGGGTCAGTGTGGGGAGCTGAGGCGGGGGACGGGCAATGGCGGGTGTTGGGAAATGGTGGGGGGGTGAAGTCTCTCCTGTGAGGTCCCTCACGAACTTGCTCTGCCTGAGGTACCCCAGAAAGGGCCAGATGGTGCTGAATCCCTTTGTTTAAAAACGTATGGAAAACAGTTTTCCTGGTGGCCTGATCCCCAGGGACAGGACTGGGAGGCAGTTCAATGACTCTGTGAGCCGTGAAAAGCCCCATGTGCACAGTTGCACTTTTGTCTCTTGTGTCACGAGGACACAGGTGTCAGTGGTGTCCTGTGGAGGTGGCTGAAGGCCAAAGAGGACTGTGGTGACATAGGGAGCCTCTCTGGACAGCCCTGCAGAAAGCATGGCACCCCTGGGCCTTGCCTGTGTGCTTCCAGCTGGGTGAAGGGACCCTGGCAGTGTAGGGTTAACGGTTTTAACTTGATGATCTTAAAGGTCCCTTCCAGCCAAATGATTCTGTGATGTTTCACTCTGTAATAAGTTAAGGAGGTTTTATACCTGCCTTGCAATAAAGGAGTGGAGAGAGAGACCAGCTGCTGGAATGTCTCCTTTGCTCACCAGGTTGCCCTGCTGGAGATTCAGGTTGTTTCCGTTCCCAGCCACGCTGATAACCCTCATCTCCCTGTCAGCAAATAAACCCTGTGATTCCCCAAACGCTGGGACACATCCTGCAATTCAGCCTGAAACGGGGTCAGTCAGCTGTCAGAAAGTGACCCATTTTCCCAGCTGCTGCTGCCTGTGCTTAGCCATGAGGCAGCCTGGCTTTGAGCTGTGTCCCTCCCCCAAAAGGTGCTGATGTGTGAAAAGGAAATCGGAGTTCTAGTGCAGCTGTGCTTAGCAGGGGAATCTTGTATCTTGGGCAATAGTATTTGAAAACCAAAAGCAGCTGAGATGCATGCTAAAAAGTCACTGTAAAATCACAAAACCAAATTCTGGAATAAACCTGTGGTTTCCCAGCATTTCTGGTCACTGTAGGGACAGTTGCTGTTCAGATAAATCTAGGTTTAGAGGACCATTTATAAAAGACTGGTTCCAGGTAAGGGAGAGGGTGAGCAGCTATTCAAAGTGGGGGCTTCACAACGTCTATGAAAATCGGATGTTTGGTCTGGTTTAGGTTTACCTCATCTGGAATGTAGACTTGCTGGGGACTTGGGATGTGTTTATGCATTAAGGGTTTCCATCTCAATTATGGCTTGATGCTGCATACAGGAAGGAGGACCTGTTCCCATGTAGCTTTCTTCCTATTCTCTTCTACATCCTGTTGCCTTCTCAAGGAAACCTGGACCATCATTTTTGTGCTGCTTTCATCAGTGTCTTCTGAGCTTTTTTTGGAAAGTGACAGAAAAAAAGTTATGTTTTTTTCACCTTGAGGGTGGTAAGCTTCTAATCTATGGGTTGGGAATAAATATTTTCAAACACAGTTTAAATCAAATATTTTTACTGAGCCATTAGAAATAACCATAAATGTAATCTTGGAGTGTATTTTATACATGAATTCAAATAATCTGCACCTTTAGCACTTTAAAAGTGGGTTAGTGAAATAAAAAAAAAAGATGCAAGCTATTTTTTTATAGGTGTGAGAAATCTGTTCCCCTTACTAATGGAAATGATTCATATAGAAAAAAATACTAGTATATTTATATTAAAAATATATAGCTTTCACATACCTCTCTAAATTTGTTCCTCTTTCTTACACAATAGTAATTTAGATTATGCTCTTGTATATTACAGCAATCTCAATAGCTCGCTTTTACCTTGGGAGTGAGAAAAATCACCCTGTCCCCCCTCTCAGAATAATAAAACCTTTATGCTCCAGTGAATATTTATCTCCAAACATTGACACCAAACTCCTCAGATGGGGCTTCACGGAGAGTTTAAAAGTGGGATGCCCTGTGGCTGTTAATCATAGCTTATGCGGAGCTCAGGAGGAAGAGGAAATGATTTTATGACTGTGAGTGGAAAAAGACCAACTAAAGAGGGCTGGGAAGAGGAGCTGTTGTGCAGGAGAGCCCAAGGGTTTTGGTGTGGTCGCAGGAAATGGGTTGTATGCATCATGAGGGGCTCCCACAAATGCACTCGGGGCTTTCAGGAATCTATTTAGGTCACTGACACTTTGAAAGCTTTATACATTTTGAGCCTAGGGGCTGCAACAAAGGCATGTAAACTCAGAGTGAAGGCTAGCATCCATCCGTGGCTGGTCTTATTGTATCCACAGGAATTTCAGATCAATGAAGGATGTTAGCAATTATGTGCTGAAATAACTAAGTACAATGGGATGAGGTAAGGAAAGCGCTTCAGCCTTGAATTTGAATTTCTTTTGGTTTCTATCAGTTTGTGCCAACACCCCTTGCAATGCTTAGCATGTCTCTGGGGCTGTCCTATATTGTTCAGTACAGGAAATGTGAGAGACAGAAGTCCAGCAGCAAAGCCTAAGTTGCGTGTATGGATGTGATCTGTTCCCTGGTGCGAGCCACTCGCTGCATGGGGCAGCTTCACTTTTTGACTTGTGAAGGTACTTTATGGACGTGATGCTGTGGGGGGGTTTTGCTGGCTCAAAATCCTTTATAGAAGGTATTGTTCTGGGTTTGAGGGCCGAGAAGTAGTAACCATCATGTCGCTTGACTTCCCGTGCAACTCTAACCCCCAGCGTGCTGTGGAGAAAGTCCCGTGTGCCGCCTCATGCTCTGCTTGTTGGTTCTTTCCGCTTGTAATTCCCAAAGGACCAGACCTGGGGCTGTATGCCTGACCCCCGTATCCAGGCCACTGGGCAGACTGTAGCACGGAGGAGGAATTCCTTTGAAGTTATGGAGCTGCTACTCCCAGAAGCTGACTTGAGCCCAGTGGTGGATGCAGCTTCCTGGGGTCCTCATGCTGCTTCCCTGAAAGGTATCTGATTCCTGCTTCTCCCTGCAGCCCAACTATATCAGTTCCACTACAGTGCAGCCTTCTCCCATTGCAGAGCAGGGGGCTGAGCCTGGCCCTAAACTGTCTCAGAATGACAGACACTCACAGAAAAACCCATTACAAACTTCTTTTCTGCAAAGCCAAAACACACTCTAGTTGAGCCTTGAGTCTATGACTTCCAGTTAGGACGATTAATCAAAATGTTTGCTATGTATTGTGTGTGCTCCTTCACAGTTTGTGCATTTATCTTTTAAACATCTGCAGAACAGCATGGCTTGGATAGGTTTCTGTTACTGCTCTGAGCCTTCATTGGCTCTTGAGAATGAGTGAAGAGGAGCCAGACAACATAAAGGGCAGACAATCAAAGCTTTTGACTCTTAGATCCTTGCAGATGGGCCTTCTGATGAAATGACTAACAACTGTTGCCAGATCAGCAAGTAGCAACCACAAGGCACCTGTATTTATTTAACTTTCATTTTGTCAGATAACTTGTCTTTATGCTTTTGCAGTTTTAACTATGGATTATAAGTCACGAGGCTTCCTTCTGATCTCCCTAAGCACAAGTGTAAAATGAGTCACTTGAGATTGGTTGTTGATAAGAGTTCTTCTACTGCAAAGGGTGTATATGCAAAGGCAGGATCAGACCGAGGTGCAGATGATGAGTCCAGCGTCTAGTTTGCTTGAAACATCTTTATTGCCTCTGAAGTGAAGTCTACTAAGACCACATACTACATGGAGGAATGGTTTTCAGCGGCAGCCTTTGGTTACTGTTAGAAAAAATAATGAAAATCAGTGACCTCATTTTCTTTTTCCAAATGACCGTGCATCTTATGAATTCAACTGAGGGAAAAAAAAAAAAAAAGTGAGACTATCTGCAGCCAGGGCCCCCCAGTCACTTCAGTCTGCCCTGGGTGAGACTCTAGGTGAGGGGCAGCCAGCTTTGCCGACCTTGCAAGCTGCCTGCCAAAGCCGAGATGTTGCCAGATGCCTCCGGCTACAAACCGTGCACCTCAGAGCCCGCCTTCCAGGAATGGCTTGCAGGTGGTGTTGCCAGCAGCTCCACAGGAGCTTCGTTGCTCCAGCTATTATGGAAGGGAACAAAGCTACGTATGTGGCCACGTCCCAGGATGACCTAGTGGTGTTGGCTGAAGTTGCTCCTGCTGCCTTGCCGCCTTTCACGGGTGCAGACTCTGATTGCCCAGTCGCCCCTGTGCCAATCTAGCCCTGCTGCCAGATGCCTCAGAGTAGCCCTGGCACTGTTTCCTCGTGGGCCATATGAGGCTCACCCTATTCTTGCCTATGCCCTTGCCTCTCTTGAAGGCAAAGATCCAAAACGTGCAACGCTGAATATTGGTTTTTGTCCGAACAAGTTAGAATGTGCCTTGTGGATCTGATTGTCGTTTTTGGATGCTGGAAAGGGGCTGAAGGTGGGTACTTGACTGTTCCTGGAAAGCAGTCAGCTTCTGTGTTCCTGGGGTCAAAGGTCTGGACAATAGACCCGCCTGGATCTGTTCCTGAGAGACTTGGTCTAGATGATCCTGCTCAGGCAGGGGGGTTGGACTAGATGATCT